>PVLD010007431.1:0-91741 GCA_004027595.1 Dinomys branickii | reverse complement strand
CCCGTTGGGGCGCCTAAGTAGGTCTTCCCACCCAGGAGATCCCGCAGTCCTTGAAGCTGCTTTGGTGTCTCTCGCTGGGCTGAGCTTCTTCCCGATTCAGGAAAAACTGGTTAGAGCGTGCACTTAACTCACCCTGTGATCGTGCAGACAGGAGTGCCGTTCAGATGTTTTTCCCTGGATGGAGATTTTCCCCGACTCAGAAATCGCGCCGGCCGGTCGCTGTTGCTCCAGTTCGCGCAGCGCTGGCTGTGGGGTGGGGTTCTGAGCGGGATCCCGGAGCACTGCCCGGTTTGGCACAGTTTGTCCCAGTAGCGCGTTCTCTGTCGGGTTCAGGAGCTGAAGCCGATCTTCCCTCCGCACTCGCTCTCTTGGCTGGTCATCTTCTTCCCGGAAGTCCTCATTTCTGTCTTCATATTGCTATATTTCATTGTTTGGGTGGTAATCCTCTGGGAGGTTCTCTCTCTGCTGCCTACCCGGTCGCCATCTTCCCGGAAGTCGTTGACACATAGTCTTATGGGAATCCTCTGTCTCTATACTTATTAAGATGAACTGCACTTTCCAGCATAGTTAAGGTAGTAAACTATGTGTTGAACTAATTGAATCTCATCTTCAAAACCCTTACATTTTATCAAATGTAAAGAACGGCAAGTGATTTTTTCAAATTGAGTCTATTTTTCTGAAAAGTTTTAACAGTAAAAGATAAGCATAAAAATATTTTAAAATATGATAAGCTTTTGGAGTCATGTAGAATTTTATTTATGTAATTTTATTTTATTTTTGTTTTGAACCCTGCGGCTACCAAATTTCAGTCCAATTCTGTTTCAGTAGTAATTTCTCGTTGACTTCTGATTTACAATTTCCTTTCATCCATTCATTTGCTGGCACTCACAGATATCAGTGCCCTTTTCAAGACCTCCTCCTCTGGCCCTTTCTTTCCCCCAGCCCGGTGTAGGTCTACCAGCATTGTTAAAAATTTTAAGTGTGCAATACAGTATTGTTAAACATAGGGATTTAGTCTGTGCCAAATGTATGAACTTACTTAAAATAATGACTGAGGTGAATAGTAGCTCTGTAAGTGCATCGTAAATCTTTACATTTCACATGTGAGAGAAATTGCTGTCCATGACGTCATGTGAACTGCCAGATGTTGCCTTTCAGAACTGTGAGTGAGACAAGTCCTGCACTGATCTCATGCTGGAGAACTTGAGCTGAGCGGTTTAGTGCTCAGCTAGTGCCGTCTCTCCGTTAGTGCCGTCTCTCGCCAGCCCACGCTTGCCCTGCCTTTGTCTGTATTGCTGATGATATGTTTTACTGCTGCTTTATATGAGATCCAACCATATAACCACTTTAGGTCAGCTTTACTACTCAGTTGAACATTAGGACTGTTGATTGGTGAGTTACATGCCTTTGTTCCATACTCATGGCTGGTTTTTAGTCACTCTCCTTATTAGAGCCAGCGCTCAAAATTAAGCTCTGCCTCCAAGCTTGGGACCTCAAACTATTGTGCTTCTGTTCTGTGGCCCAGCACAGGCTCTGGGCTGGTGCTTAGACACTTGGCTTCACTGTCACTGGTTAGGTCTGTGATCCAAGTAAGCCAGTTAGCTAGCTAAATAGTTTTCTCATCTGTAAGTTAGGGTAGTAATAGTAATGCAGTGTTCAGATTTTTCTTAGTACCTAAAGAGCCAACCCTTTGGTGAATTCAATATTATTTAGTGCCCTCAGTTCCCCTTTTAAAGAGTCAGGGAGGAGTTGGGAAGCCTGGCAAGGACTCCAGGCAGGCATTAAGTTGGGGGTGGGGCTGGCTGGGGGCAGCCTTATGGAGTATAATGGGGCGGGGCTGGGTGCAGCTGGTGTTTTGCAGGCTGTGTGTTAGAAGTGGCCCCGGGACAGGTCTTCTGCAATAATTCTGAGGCACGCTAAGGAATGCCTGCAAACCTATGGTGTTTTCAGAAACAATTGCCATGAAACATACCAGTCTGGTGAAGTAAATTTTCAGTTTGATGTGCCTTAACAGCAGGGTAGCTACAGCCCAGAAAGTGTGATCTGCTACTTGCCCAACTTCGCTTAATGTTTCTGATGATGACTCATCAGAAGGTTTCTGCTGAAGAGGCGGTAGTTTGATAAATTTATATTTTAAAAATCTGTTTTTAAATTTGTGGCATTTGGATATGTAGCATTTACTGACTATGATACAGACATAAGAAGGGTGTCTCCCTTCATCTGACTAGTAGGCTCAGGAGTCAGATGGGATCCTCAGAAGGGATGAGGTGTTTAATGCTTCAGGAGAGAGGAGAGAACACACTGTCAGACTCTGTCCTCTGCTCCAGGTATTGAAGGAGGAATTCATTCAGCACACATTTCCTAAGTCTCACTTTGGACCTCACACTTTTCTAAGTCTAAGGGACAGAGTTGAACCCGTTATCTTCTTCCTGTTCTTGGGGACCTTAAAGACTGCTTTGTGCAGGAGGAAGGCACATGGAAACAGATGCACATGGGAGCAAGTTGGTGGCCAGAAAAGAACAGAACAGTCCCTTGTGCACGGAGCAGGGTGTCCTGCCCTGGGGATGCTTCCAAAAAACTTGTGATTCTCAATAGCACTTTAGAAATTAAATGTATACTTTAACCTGGAGGATTTCCTTAAACTGCAGATTGTGAAGCAATAGCTCTAGGGAGTGGAAATAAGGGACTGAGAGGAAAAGGGCCCATTGCAGTCGCAGGAAGGCGGAAGTGGAAGAGAAGAGTAGACCAGTGACCTGAAGCTTTGAGTGGTAACAGCAAGCTCACTGCGGCACCTGTGGCATGGCTTTGCCACTGTGGAGAGGGCTGCGGCATGGCATAAGAAGGCGGAGATGGGTAGGAACCCACTTGAGGGCTGCCTTTATACCAGGGAATAAAGTATAATTCCAGTGTTTTGAGGCTTCTTTTTTAAAAAGGGGGAAATTGGACCTAACAACCCTAAATAAGCAGGAGGTTGTCTGTCCAAGTTGGACCACAACAAGGCATTTAAGAGATGAGTGGCGTAAGGATTCAAGATGTTAGGGTTGCAGGTGGGAATTTGGGGTTCATCTGTATAGGGATTGAATAGAGCATAAAATAAATAAAATACACTCTCCAAGAAAATGGGTGTGAAGAGTTGTGAACAAAGGAAGTGCTAACTTTTAGGTTGTTGGTGTGAGCATCAGGAGAGTGTATTTTCAGAGATGTCAGAGGGTCAGAGCATCCGGATTTCATGGGTAAGTGAAAACACTTGTGAAGAAGAGTTAGAAACTTGAGCTGAGACCATTTAAATTTGTCACTTAAACTGGGGATTAGAGAGATGAAGAAAAAGAACAGTAATCATATAGCACCACCTGGTGTTAGGTATTAGGCATTTATCAAATCGTATTTTTCTCAACCAATTGAATTTTGGTTTTGGTTGCCTTAAAATATTTTCACTGATTTTGTTTTTATATGATAGCCTACTGTGAGCATGGAGTAATTTATTTTTTTAAATACTACTGAGAGGATCCTTATCAGTTTGTTTCTGCTTTGATTTAAACTTTGCTAAAAGTTTCTCTCTCGCACCATTCTTCTGGTCTATCTTGCATTTCAGAGAGGATGTGTGAATTAATCACTTCAGGTTGCAGGGTTGCAACTGCTCATAGCCAATCGCCTCAGTGTTTCTGCTCTCCTGCCTCCAAATCGCTGGACATAAATATGTATGATCCTGAGTATTTATTCTGACTCTGTTAATTTGTTTGAGTTTACAAGCCTAATACGCCAGCTTTCAAAATGAATTGCAGTAAAAACTTTTTTTTTTTAATTCCAAGGAAAAGCTGCATCCTTGAAAAGTACACAGCCATCTTGGGTGAGTTTGCCTCGGTCACTTCCTAAATCCAAAGGTTCTTTGAAAAGTCCCGCGCTGCAGAGAACAGGAAGCACCCTGTCAGTCGGCAGCACCCACAGTGATCCAAGCACCTACAGCAATAATTGTAAGTTGGTTCAAGTCACACTGTTGGAATTTTGAATGATAGTTGTAAGAAAAACCTATGCTTTCTAAATAATTAATAAAAATTTTGTTTTTGTATTTGGGGAGAAGTTACACACTGCTTGTTTGGAATTACTTAGAAAGTTTGGCAGGATGAACACATTCTTTAAAACAATGTTTTCTTTTGATGCTTGTGCTGCGAAACACTGAAACGATGATGTGCTGAAAGCATCTGTTAAATTTCTGCATGGAGGGCCTGACGGGCATCACCCGCACGGTGGTGTTTTGAGGTTTGTTTAACAAAAGAACAGTAACTGGAGCTCTTGGGACCCAACTGGAAATCGGACGGAAAGATTACTGCAGCGCTGTTTACTTGGCTGAACCTTTAAATATATGTTTTGTAACCTTTTACTTTGAGTGCTAGATTCAGTGCAGTATGACCAACGTAACTTTGAACCTAATTCTAAATCATTTGAACTTAAAACTTTTAACTTTTAAGTTTTAAGTTAGTGTAAATTAGGGCTGGGGATATAGCTCAGGGGAATAAGCGCCTGCCTAGCAGGCACAGGGTCCTGAGTTCAATCCCCAGTACCGCCAAAAAAAAAAAAAAAGAAAGAAATAAGTTAGTGTAAATTGGTTTTTTGTTATAAAGTGGGTGAATTAATTCAGCTGTTCTTTTCTTTCGAAAGATGTGTCTGGATTTAGTACCTATTTTTTTTTTTTACTCTCTTCGTAAATAAATGCCAAATAATTCACAGCTTAGGTGGTTCTGACTTCCCATGTACCCTGCATTGCCCAGGTGCTGTGAGAAGTGTGGTGGACCGTACAGGGTGTGAATGAAATGGCCCTTTGTCTAAAAAGTAGTTGAAGAGGAAGATGTAATTTATGTGGGTGACTAGAACATTGGGTAAGACAGGATATAAGCATGTGAAGAGGAGTGCAGAATTGTCCTCTGCTTTAAGCACAGATCAGTTTCTTTTTGGGGAGACAATAGTGACAAAGCAGAATAATGGTTATTGGACACATCTGAGTGTGGAGAAGTACTAAAGGACTTCTATACTGGTTTTCTCTTTTATATTGGTTTTCTCTTTTATTTTCCTCAGTAACTTCTGAAGTTACTTTGACTTCATGTATGAGTAACTGAGGCTCAGAGACATTGCTACTGGTTCAAAGCCACACAGCAAATATACGACAAACTAGTGTTTAGAGAATAAGGCATTGAGTTAATGACAGCTAATGACCACATTTCTGACAGGTTACATAGCAGTAGTTGGCTTCACATGCAGGTAAGTATCTGCATATTGACACTTTAGGAATCCTGAAATATGTTGCTTAAAACTAAACAAGACCATTATCTCATTATCTGTTTATTGTTTGAGGCTTGAAGTTGTAGCAAAACCCGGAAGGGTCTGCATGTAGCAGCTAATCCTCTGTGAATTTGAAAAGGTTATGCGCATATGGATTATTTTAAGATGATTTCCCTCCTAGCCCTCTCTCTTCCAGTGTGAATGTTAAAAACAAACTCAGAAAACAGAACCAACAGCATGGTCTCAGCTGCAGCGAGGGACTCGTGGCATTTACAGCATTCACATGGTGGCGTGCCACAACCCAGGCTTTCCATGGATAGCCATGTTGGCCTGGCTGCTACTTCAGTGCCATGTCTGACACTCCTAAGGAGGCTGTAAAATCCTTTTGTCCATTCCCTTTTGTCTGTTAACAAAGGGGTTTGCCATACACACACAGAGGCTGTTTAGTGGTGATGTGTCCTAGTTGCAGATTAAGCATTCAGATCAGTGAGTCTCTTTCTTAGTTTGATTTGCTAGCTGGTTTAATCTGTTTTGTGTAGTGCCTTGGAGCTTACAGATTTTCCCCCCTCTATTCTAATGCACTATGAGCAAGCATGAGGGATATGAGACTGAACATGGCTGCAGTTTTCCCTGCTTGAGCTTGCTTTGATCCTTTTAAATGACTATACCAGGAGGATTTCGCAGTTGTACAGAAACTGATATTTCTTCAAAAATCTTTATCAATTCTACACTCACCCCACCGGCTGATTCAGAGAAGCACTATGATGCTACTTTATTGACACTGCTGGTCGTGGGATCCTACAGCCTTTGTATAATTCCTTTGTTAGCTACGTTTACTGGGAAAAGAAGTAGGTTGCCGATTTCTGGTTTGATTCTTCTCTTTGTAAGCATGCTTAAATTTTAATTCAATAAATTGATTTTAGGACCTCTTGTTTGTTATTTTTGTAATTTATAATTTATGTTAATGTTGTATTTCTTGCACATACTTATGTTTATTTAAGATGTGACTGCTTCTTATAGAACCAATTTTATTGTATATTTTGTGTGTTTTGGACTCTTACTAAATATAATTTAGCAGCATTGTCAATATTCTTGGCACATGAAACTGTCCTATTATCAAAGACTTTCATGGTTTAAATTTTGATTAAATAGGAGCTTTTGTCTGTGTAGCTTACAGTTTTGTAAATATAGACTAATATTTTCCTAGAATTAAATTGGAATACTACATCTCTGATTGTTTTCTTTAATTATACTATACTTAATATACAATTCATATAAAAGTGTTGAACATGTATACATTTTTAATGACTACTTCAAAATATGAAAAATTGTGAGCTGAAATTATTCTGCTTCTAATAATGGAGGATCATGTCAGGAAATAACTTCTTTTGATCAGTGTTTTGGTTCTTACTGGTGTAAGCATTTGAACAATTCTAAAAATGTTCTCTTTGATCATTTCTTTGTGATATGATACTGTCAGTAGCATCATTTAAGAACTTCTGAGCTAGCATATTGCTATTGTGATATCAGTATCTGTTCTTGATACTTCAGGATCCTATATAAATAACATCACAAGTTGTAAACAACTGAACGAAGTATTTTTGGGGGGAGTTTTAAGGGGTTATTTGTGTATTTTGCAAGCACAGAAAATTTGCAAGTTAGAATAATGATTTTATTTGGATATTAGCATAAAGCATTGCACCATGGTTTCTGTAGCAATGTGCTCATTTAGAGTGGTTAAATATTATGAGCCCTTTCAGACTCAGATACCTACTGCTCAGTGTTTCAGGTTATTAAATAATTGGAGAAAGAAAAATGATACATACTAAGTTGACTAGGATGGTTTGTAGATCATTGTGCAACTTAGAAGGAAATCTTACGAGAGTGCATAATTTTGCAATATTAGCAGGAATATGAAATCCAGAGACTTCTTTAACTTTCCCCTTTGCCCAAAAAAGCATATTTTTTTTTGAGAGGCAGATGGCATGAGGCAATGTAAGAGATACCAGCCAAAGCTGTTTGCACTCCCTTGGCAACAGGAGATCAGAAGGAGACTAAGTAAAGAAACAGACTGTTCTTTTCCTTCACCTTTGTAGCTAGCCCTGCTGAGATGGGCGATACACAGCAAAGGGTATCAGCTCATTTCAGACTTACACTAGTTTTCCTACCAACTCTTGTGAAGGTAGATGATCATTTTCTTCTTTTAGCCTCGCTCCTCATCTGATGAATGAAAGGACTAGCTCATTCTCAAGATCCTTACAGCAACAAATGTTTCTGACTTGTAAATTTTCTTTACTGTAATAAGATGATGCTTAATCGCTATACAAGAAAATGCTTTGAGTTGCTCAGGTGATTAAACAGGCAGAAAGATGGATGCATCTCCTTTATCCTCAGGTTTGTTTTGTTTCTCTCATGGCAGGAATGGCAGTGAGTGCGGCCATTTACTATGGAGCACCCGTAGTGTTGTTGCTTTCTCAGGGTGCTTCCAGGTTCGGAGGGAGTTTTACATTTGACTAGTGATGTCTGCTGTAGTGAAGAGAACATAAGGGACAGGCAGTATAGACTGTGGGCTCCACGTTACAAGACATGTGAGCACGTACACACTTCTGAGTAGACTATTTGATAATCAGGTATTATCCAGACCACTATTTGTTCCCATTCATGCATTTTAAATGTTTTTCTAGGGTATAATGAGACAGTCTTGTTATTGCAAAGTTGAATGAGTTTGCTTTGGAAATGTGAAAATTTATTCAGTAGTGATTTGATTTTAAGCCAGGTGGACAGATGAGCTGGCACAGTAGCGTTAAACTGATTCACATGACATTCATGAAATGAACAGAATGTTGGCACTGTGAGTATGTACATAATTAAATAAACAAAACAAAATGAATTTCAACTGATGGTAGAATGTAGTATGAAATACTAGTTTGTAAATAGAAGTCTAGAGCAGCAAGAAACCTGTTTTTTATGCTTCAAATCTTCTGAGAATATTGCTTTACTTGTATATTCCATCATCTCTCTTTCTCTTCACTTGAAACCCATTTTGGACTGGAGAAATATAGGGAAATAAAGATTCCATAGAATCTGTTACTGTAGTGTAACTACGATAGTGAGGACTAAAGATGACAACGTAACAAGGGGAACTTTTAACTACGTGTTATAGCTGAGACCTGAGTAACCACAAGTGAAATTCTACATATTGACTCCATAAACCTAACTTACTTGAGTGCCTGTGGCCTCTGGGGCATGGCATTGAATGACTCTGAGGCTGCATCTGGCCTTGGGATTGAGTACCATAGTCAGTGGTAGAGCCAATGTGTGAATTGTGAATTGTGAGTAAATGTATTTTCATATAATTATGTATAAGATATAAGTACATTTCATGAGTATGTTTCCATAAGTGGTGTCCATGCCCACCTGTTCTACATAGAAAGGTAAAGTGATCCAGTCCATTATGCATGGCTGGGTAAGGGCCAGGATATGTGCAGCCTAGGCCCCATTCCGTTACTTGAAACTGTTACACTTTGCTTAGTTCATTGGAATTAACTGAGGAGATTATCACCCAAGTACAATAACTTTGGATGAGGAAACATTTAGACATCAGGATACTGGACCCACTGCCATGTTCGGGTGCGTCATGCCTCATAGTAATGTATGTCCTTCAAGTTTGGGTTTGCTAATAAGCAATGGGCCAGCTGAGAGTGTTTTGAGAATTGAGAGAAAGGTTTCTGATCATAAAAGTATGTTCAGCTTAGGACAATTTATGCCCAGTATTATTAGTAAGGTGGGATAGATGCATAGCAGACATCCAACCAGGGGTGAATTGTGTTATGAGTAAATGTATTTTCATATAATTATGTATTAAAAATAACTACGCATGTATTTATATCTGAGCCAAATGCAGGCATTTTAGTTTTTTCGATACAGATTTTGACTCGTGTGTTTCTGAGTTGTTGGATCTGGAGCTAGATCTTTGTTCTGTTGAAGCAGTACAAGGCCAAGAGGCAGTTTATTTCCAGGGCAACACCTCCTGTTGTGTGACAGCGAGCCAGCAGGCAGAGGGTCTCTCTTCATGAGAAATTGCTTCACTGAATTCTTTATAAACTGCAAGCCTCTCTTAAACTTAGAAAAGAAAAACATGCATTTAGAATCACTCAGTTGTATGTTGTTTTATAAGTTGAACTGAATTTAATTTTCAAAGTCTTAATAATAACTTGACCTATTTGCTGCTGAATATGACAGAAATTGCTTTGAAAAGAGCAGGACTAAAATCCCTTTCAGTCTTGGGTAAGACTTTGATAACATCCTTGGCTTCCTTTATTGGGTTTGATTCTGCGAAAACTGAAATGGTTATGAGACCTGGCGCACATTTTGTGTGAAAACCTAAAAAGTATGCTCTAAGAGATTTTGATTCTGTCATGTTAAGCCTGAAGTCACCACCCTCTGTCATTTGGGGAGTTATGAACGTGGCCCCTGCCTGTAATCCCAGCACAGGAGGGAGGCTGAGGCAAGAGAATTACAGGTTCAAGTCTAATCTGGATAACTTAGTGAGACCTTGTCTCAAAATACAAAATAAAGGACTGGGGATGTAGCTCAGTGGGAAGGTCCTGGGTTACATCCCTGGTATTCTGTCCCACAAAAAAGTTATGATGAAGGGCTGGGGGTATAACTCAGGGATAGAGTACTTGCCCAACCTATACAAGGCCCTCAGTTCAATTCCCTATGCTGCAAAAACAAAAAAAGGGAGAGGAGTAAAAGTTATATATTGAGTTTTATATTACTTGTGTCTTTATTTTTTTATTTTTTATTTTTTTTTGCGGTACTGGGGATCGAACTCAGGACCCTGCTCTTGCTAGGCAAGCGCTTATTCCACTTGAGCTATATCCCCAGCCCCACTTGTGTCTTTAATAGCATCATCTCCACTAGCTTTCTCCCAACCTTGGAAACAACAAGTTTTTAGATTCTGGAGAAGGTGGGAATTGGAGAGGACAGGAAACTTATAGAAGTTGGTCAGCAGGAGGGAAGGTTGTGTGTTGATTTGACCTAATAATAGAAATGTTATATGGATTCAAGGAGAATGAACAGATGGCTCATTGCACAGGACCTGGATAAGGACCGGGGAGAACAGCACCATGTCTTTACAAGCCCCAAATGTGACAACTATGAGCACTGTTGTAGGGGATGGGATTATTATCCTAGGGAAAATTTCTACCTGTTGCACATTTATAATGTGTTTGTAAACAAGGTAAATTCCTTATTTTTTCTGGAAGTATGACATAAGGAAATGATTTAAAACTGGTAATAAATAAATTTATATCTGTGGGTATAGAACAAACTTGAGCACTTGAGATTAGGTGTTGAAGATGATTGAGAAACAATTTTTAAAATCCAGTTCTAGAGGGGAAATTTTACATTGTAATATAAGATGATTTTCCTGATTTAAGTTTCCTTTGGGATTGGGCACCTTAGTAATAAGGCAGGTGTTGACATTTTAGCTTCTTTTTAAAAAAATTTTATTAGTACATGTTTGCCATTCATGCAGTTTGCAGTCATTTTGGGGAGTGGTTACATGTATGTGATACTGCTTGTTTCTTTCTTTAAATTCCGCTCCCCTCAACCCGGGCCCAGTTCCCCTGGCCCCTTTCTCATATTTGTTGGTATTATTTGTCTTAGCTCATGTTATGGTGCATGGTGTTTAGCTGGGGATATTAGGTCCCTGTACACAGCACACTTTATTTTCCTGTTTTCTCCTGACCCTCCTCCTCACCCCTCAGCCTCGTTCCCGTGGACCACTTCCCTGTTACAAGAGCTCTGCCCCTTTGTCCCTGTCTCCCATCCTTTAACATCACTCAGCATTGTATTTTTCAGGTGCATCTGTTTTCCTACAAATGTCTCAAATGTGTCATTCTTTATAGCTGAGTAGTATTCTATAGATACCACATTTTGTTTATCCAATCATATGATGATGGGTATATAGGCTGCTTCCAGGATTGAGCTGTTACGAATTGTGCTGCTGTGAACATTTGTATGCATGTATCCCTGCAATATGATATCTTAAGCTCTATGGGGAAGATATCTAGCAGGCAGTTAACTGGGTAGTACAGTATTTCTAATTTCACGTCTTTGAGAAATCTGCATACTGATTTCCATAATGGCTGTACTAGTTTGCATTCTCATCAACAATACAGGAGTTGTTCCTTTTTCAGCCTAGCCACGTCAGCATTTTTTATTATTGATGTCTTACTGATAGCCATTCTTTCTGGAGTAAAATGGACTCCTAGCATTGTGTTTAACCTGCACTTCTGTAATGGCTCGATTCATTGAACAATTTTTCATAGATTTGTCGACTGTTTGTATTTCTTCTGTGAAGCATCTGTTCATTTCTCTTACCAATTTCTTAACTGGGTCTTTAATTTCAGGTGGTTTAATTATTTTTAGTTCTTTGTGTGCTCTAGATATTAGTCCTCTGTCTGAGGAGAAGCTGGCAAAATTTTTCCATTCTGAGGTTGTCTCTTCACTCTACTGATTGATTCCTTCACTGAACAGAAGCTTTTTAGTCTGGTATAATCCCATTTGCTGATTCTTGCTGCTATTTCTTATGCAATTGAAGTTCTGCTTAGGAAATCCTTTCCTATACCATATCTGTGTCTTCAAGTGTTTTACGTATTTTATCTTCCAGAAGATTTAAAGCTTCTGTTTTAATGTTTAGATCTTTGATCCATTTTTAAACATTTTTTAATTTTAAGGAGAATGATAAAAAATAATAAAAACAATGCTGAATTTTAAAACAAGATGATAGGAAATCAATAATGGTTGATTTTAATTGAACATACGGTGAGAGATAAGAGTCTAGTTTCATTCTTCTGCAAACAGGTAACCAGTTCCCTGACACCATGTGTTGAATAGGCCGTCTTTCTTCTAACATATGCTTGCAGACCCTTTGCCAAAGATCAAACAGTTGAATATATCTGGGGAGGTTTCTGTGTCCTCAGTTCCAGTCCATGATCCACATGTCTACTCTTCTTCCGGTATCACGCTGTTTTTAATCACTATAGCTTTGTACAGCTTAAAGCCTATGCCACCTGCTTTGCTCTTATTGCCCAAAATTCCTTTTGCTTTTCTAAGTCTTTTCTATCTCCATATGAATCTTAGGACTGTTTTCTGTAGATCTATCTGTAAAGTATTCCAGCTTCTTGCAGCAGCCAACAATCAGGCCTGCGTTCCACCCATGTAGCTACTCGGGAGTTTGTCCACTGTTGCTCTTGCATCGTTAGCATTGGTGGCTACCTGCTCTCTTCCTGTCCTCATGGAGATGGATGCTCCTCCTCCTCCTCCCATGTGTGGACTGGACATAGTATATATGGCCAGATAGTTCATCTCCCAACTATTATCTAGGATAAAAGGTGAATTGGACAGGGTGCATAAACTTGGATCATGCTAGACAAACTAGAACGTATGCTTATGTTCATTATGGTATTTACTGAATATATAAACTACCTTTGTATTCCCAGCACTCAGTAACAGTTGGCATATTATAGGTATGTTCATTCAAGGAGGAATAAGTATAGAAGGCTAATACTGTACTTTTATAAAATAAAATGTGCTTTTCTGTTTTATTACAGCTAGTAATGCTGCTGTCATCAAGTATGAGGAAAATCCCTCAAAACCAGCATTTCAGAATGGCTCAGGATCCTTATGTTTGAAGACTTTGGTACCCAGAGCTCATGTACACTTGCTAAAAACTCCTCCAAAAGGTATTGTCCTCATTGTGGATAGAAAGAGAGCTAGACTTTTACAGTCACTAGCTTGTAAAAAGGTAAATTTTGACATTAAATTTATAGTGTAGTTAGAAGTTTTTTTAAAAAAATTCTGTTGAGTAAGGAGATGTAATACATCTTTACACCAAGAGAGTTGTTCTTTTTTGTTGTTGTACTGGGGATCAAACTCAGGACCTTGCGTCTGCAGGTGCTTATTCCACTGAGCTATATCCCCAGCCCAAGAGTTGTTCTTGTTCTGAGAGTCCATAAGCTTTATGGATAAGTTGGTTATGTACATAAATCAGGAGGCAGAACAAGGGTGTCAGGTAAACATAACAAAAAATTTAAATTATTACAGTCCTCTAGAGTACCGAGGTAGAAAGCAGTAGAAATGTGTGATTTACTTCCCACCTCTAGCAGGGTTTGTATTTATTACTTTAATGTCTCTGGCCCAAAACCATATTTTTTTCTCTTTTTCCTGCTCTTTACTCCTTCCTGTGTCACTCACTTCATAATTGTTGTGACTATAGAGAATAATTTTCAGGTTTATAAGACATGGAGGGTACGGTTTTCATGTAACTGTAACACCATGGGTCTGAGGTGCATCAGAAATTTTCAGTGTTTATAGTGAATTGAAAGATTGCTTCATTGAAAGAATAATTGTGAATGAGAAATCAACCTATGAAATGCAACCCATATTTATATTAGAGAATTTGGAAAACAGAAAAAGAGCCTTCCTTAATTCTACCAACCACCAATTACCATTGCATTTTCTTCTAGTTTTTTTCCTTATAAACATGGTTCTGTTTTTGTTTAACAAAATGAGTAGCATAGTGTGTACACTCTTCAGTATCTTGCTTTGTAATTAATTATAGTGTATCATGAAAGCTTCTCTGCTTTAAATGGCTATTTTCCAATTTGGTTGTCTGGTTTTGTTTATATTGGGCAATTTCTGATTTTCATTATGTGCATAACCCTGAGACAAACATCTTTAATGTGATCACTTTTCACATTTTAATTACCTCCCTGGGATATTCCTAGGTTCAACTGTGTGAACCTCTTCAAAGCTGTTCACATATATTGCCAAATCACTTTCTAAAAAAATGCTATTCTCAGGCAATATGAGAATATATGTTCATCAGCATGCTCCTTTGTGTGTGTGTGTGTGTGTGTGTGTGTGTGTGTGTGTGAAGG
The DNA here is from genome assembly GCA_004027595.1 of Dinomys branickii. Classification (NCBI taxonomy): domain Eukaryota; kingdom Metazoa; phylum Chordata; class Mammalia; order Rodentia; family Dinomyidae; genus Dinomys; species Dinomys branickii. The sequence continues at coordinate 77,516 of PVLD010007431.1, read as the reverse complement.
ATCATGTGGTAACTTGAGGTTACTGGCCTACTTAATATGTATCAACCCTTTTTTCTTTCTACTGAATTGAAGCAAAATTAGGCATAAATATTGGAAAAGAGATTTTTCTTGTGTTACACATTCTTATTTGTTCAGTCCCTGAAATATCAAGTGATCCTTGCAGGGGTGAATTCAGGATGTGAAACTGGGGTTTTTATTCATCATCAGAAAGCCATATAATCTGTACAACAATAATGGAAAATAATCATTGTCAAACCTTGATATCATAGTAACTTTCAGAGAAGGAAAACTTAGAAATCCCATTGATAATTTTGTAGAACGGGAACCTCCAGTATTTTCAAATGGCCTCACTCTTACGAATTTGTAAGAGTTTTATTATGACAAAGGTTTTAGTTCAGTGAGAATCAGTGCTTTCCATTTATAATGGCTATGCCCACATATTTTGAGAGCTGACAGCAGATATAAAATCCCATAGGTAGAATACAGCAGCTGGTTCTAACTAGTAGCATGCAGAGGCTTGTGTGTTATAACTGTTTGATGTCAAATACAGGCACGCATAGTTTTCTTTTTATTGATGTGCCTGTTGCCACTTCGGGTTGTATTTTTAGTGAATTGGTTTGGAGAAAACTAACTTTACCACAGAGTAGGAATTGGTTTCAGAAAGTGCATACTAGTGGATGTCTTTCATTAAGCCTGGCCCCTTCACTGCCATCAGTGGTAGAATAATGTGTTTGTTCTTAAGGGTGTGAATTCACTACTATTAAAAAATGAACTTTAACTGGTCCTACCTGAAAATATGCTGTTGTATGTCCATTAAAATTGATCATATTTAACTTGTGATGATAAAGCCATGTCACTCTAATATTATCATTTTGATGATATTTGGAGTATCATTTTATACTTAAAACATAAATGTTGATTGCATTGCAGTAGTAGTACTTCCTATGTAGAACCTAACATTTAGAGAATTTTTGGATTGCTTTTAAAAATAAAGCCACACTTAATAGTTTTTTGTGTGATATTTCCAATAAAATGTATGTGCATCTTATATACGTTTCTTTCACATTTTAGGCCCTTCAAGGAAAAGTATATTTACAACTTTCAATGCGGGTGAGTGACCACATTAAATATGAATGGAGAAAAAGGAATCTTTCTTTTGCAATATCATGTTATCATTAAAAATATTTAGATTTATTTACAGTGAATTTCCACTGGTGTACTTGCAAGTAGATTTCAGGTGTGAGATGTAAATAACTGCTTATGACATGTAATGGCAAAGCATTAATAACTGCTCTATAGCTTAGAGTTTTTGTTTTCTACTCTTCTTTTGGACATGCTTATATCTCTTTCTAAGACAATGTGAAGCTTCAACTATTTCAACCACAAATGAGAATTAAAGTCTTTTGCCTCTTTAGAAGCCATAGAGTTCACATAATGTATTCATTACAAATGTGTTATATGTAGTTTATCAGGTTTCTTGGATCACCTACATTCTCTTATTTTATGTGAACTTATAAAGTAGTTCTGTGGATTATAAATCCCTGAAAGATTAGAACAGCAAATCAGAGGAGAGAAAGGTATGATCACCTCACACTGCTGTGCTGTGACTGGCAGACATCAAGGTGCAGTTGTGAGACCTAAATGAGCAAGGGCCTTGTCTTCGGGGAATTTACAGGATAGTCAAAGAATTGCACACGAAAACAGGAATCAGAACCAAAATGATTTCTAGGGAAGGAAGGCTGTGTACTCCTGGGAGAGGTCTTGAAGGAAGGGTGCAATGTAGCGAGAGAGCACTGAGCAGGAAGTACAAGCCAGTGAGTGTCCTGTATAAAGAAAATAGGATGGTGTCCACCATTCAGGGAATAGCTGGTATCTCTGCCCTATTGAATGTATTCATTTTCCCCAGCTTAGAGAGGCAGGGAGGTGTGAAGGAATTACATGAAATGGTGAATCTTTTAAGTTCTTAAATCTACAGAAAACTGTGCCATGCAGAATGATTTAAATTCTAAAGGTCCCCAATAGCCTGAGTTTGAATATATATAGTTATTCAAGTGCAGTTTAAAAAACAGAAGTTGTTCTAAGTTGATTCTGGTTTTTATATTTTTTTGTTCTACATTGTAGCACAGCTTAATACTTAGGAGGAAAAAGGGTGTACTATACAATAACTTTTTATGTTGGAAAACCAGTTACTTATTATCAGAAAGCTGGATTATGTGGTAACTCCATGTGTAACAGTTTGAGAAACTTCCAAAGAGCCCGTACCATTTTGTGTTCCCACCTGCAGTGTATGAAGGGTCCAGTTTCTGTACATTCCTGCTGACACTTGCTTTTGTCTCTTTGTAGTTATTACTAGCCTGCTGACTATGAAATGGTGTCTGATTGTGGTTTGAGTTTGTATTTCCTTTCATGCTAGTGATGTTGAGGATGTTTTTATGTGTTTAGTGGTTTTTTTTTTACTTTCTTTTTTTTTTTCCTGGTACTGGGAATTGAACTCAGGACCTTGTGCTTGCCAGGCAGGCACATGTGCCACTGAGCTATGTCCCCGGCCCTTACTTTCTTGATAGTATCCACTGAAGCATAAATGTTAATTTTGGTCAGATCCAGTTTCTTTTTTTTTTTTTTTATGCTTTTGGTGAAATGTCTCAAAAAGCCTAATCCAAAGTCATGAAGATTTATGCCTCTTCTCCTCTAAGACTTGTACAGTTTTGACTTCACTTGCAGGTCTTTGATTCAAGTTAATTTTTATAGGGTGTGGGTCCAGAATCATTCTTTTCCAGGTGGATATCTAGTTGTTATAAAATATTTTTTCTTTAAAATACCTTGGAAAAAGAAAACGATCTTGGCAACTTGATAAAGAAAATAATTGACTGCAATTATGAGGAGTCATTTCTGGATCCCAAATTATGTTCTACTGATTGATATGTGTGGCTTCACCAATTCTATATTGTTATGATTATTTGATGTAGTAAATATTGAAATCATAAAGTGTGAGTTATTCAAACTCTTACAAGATTTTTTGATTCTTCTGGGTCCCTTGAATTCTCATGAGTTTTAGGACCAGCTTCTCAATTTCTGTAAAGAATCAGCTGAAAGTTTGATAGGGATTGTATTGAATCTGTTTATAGAGCTGGACTATTGCCATCTTAACATTGTTCAGTATCCCAAGCCTTAAATAGAGGCTTTGTCCTATGTAGTTAGATCTTTAATTTCTTTCAACAGTCGTTTATAGTTTTCAAAAGTTCTGAGCATGCCTTTATTAGGGGCTGTTTCTTACTCTTCTGTGCTTTAGCAGCTGTCATTGATCCTAGTAACAGTAAAGAGGCAGCTAGATAGAGCTATTACACTATTTTAACCTACATTAAATATAAAATTTGGAGAGATAATCTTAATTCACGTCCAAGTCTATGGTCATGCAAACTATGACAGGCACAACAAATAATAATCCTTGAATATATCTCCTTTCTCTAGAGAAAAGCCGTAACATTAGTTTCCCTTGTTAGATAGTTGCACTGATATTTTTCCTTATTTCAGTGAATCTTGACAGGTAAGATTCATCAAAATAGTAAATTTCCACTTTTTTTTTTTTTTTTCACGGTACTGGGCATCGAACTCAGGACTTTGCGCTTGCTAGGCAGGCGCTTATTCCACTGCTATATCCCCAGCCCCAAAATAGTAAATTAACTCCTGATTAAATGGGAAAAGAAATAGAAATCATGACGTGGATTTGACAAAACCTTTAATCACAAAGTAGGGTTTATGATAGAGTTCTAGTATGGCTGTCTCCAAATAATCACTTTTTACATAATCATTTTTTACATAATTTCAATGAGTGGTCCAATATTTTGCAACAGAAAAGGGCATATTTCAAGGAGCCACCATTGTAGATGAATTTAGATTCTGTGGTTTGGTCCCTATATTTTCCAAAAAATCATAAGCATGACTCTTCCAGGTTCTCTGACCCAATGGTTTGTCATTATCATTGCTAAAGACTGAACTGGTACTGCAATGAGCCTGATGGGAAAATGTCACTTTAATGTGGCTTTTGGAAGAACAATTTTGATGCTAAGAATGGCGTTTAAGTAGCCAGTGGCTTTGGGTGCGTGTCTGAATCTTCAGTTTCTGTGTAGTTGAAAAGGTTCTGAGTTTTTTGTGCACTCGTTTTATGACTGCAGGTGACCTTGACTTTCTTTATTTTCTGCTGGCAAATAGGTGTATTTTAGATGCAAAAAAGACATTGCTTGTAGTACAAACATTTCCCTTTGAACATTAAATTTGAAATCATTGTACTATGATATTCAGATCATGTTTTATTTTAGGAGCAAACATTGGTAAAGGTTATACTTGGCCACTTCATACCTTTTAATTTTAGTGGCATTTTACCCAATTCCAAGAAGCTTAAAACATAGAGGTTTAGGAGTCACACTTTAGAGGGGGTTTTTTGGCAGTGGTGGTGGTTTTTGTAGTACTAGGGATTGAACCTAGACCTCTTCACTGAGGTATATTCCCAGCTCTATTTTGAGACAGTCTTCCTAAGTAACTAAGTTGCCCAGGTGAGACTCAAACTGGGGATCTTCTTTCCTCAGCCTCCCTTTAGTTTTTTTAAATTTATGACTTTAAATAAAATTCAAATATATCTCTTATCACTTAACATACAGTAATCACTTTTAATCATGGTCATATTTAGTGCATACAGTATCATTTATTAACCACAGGTCTTGAATACTTGGTGTGCTTCTGTTATATTAATAAGTGATTCTATGGTAAACATCTTTATAATTAGTACTTTCAAAGTTTGGGGAAGTTTTCTATGACAAATTCATAAAAGTAGCATCAGTCAATAAAACATATGTGCATTTACTGTCACTTCATTCTGATCCCCAAATTCCTTTCCTGAAGCTGCACATCTTTTAATGCCATGGTTGAGAACACGAGAGAGTGCTGGCCTCACTGTGTCCTTCCTGGTCAACATCGTATGTTATTTAAAAAAAATTTAAACTGACATATTTTATAATGTTACATCATTGTTTCTGTTTAATGTTTAATCAGTTATTTTAAGGGATTTCCATTATTTCCTAAGAAGAAGAAGAAGAGGAAGAGCAGGAAGAAAATGAACTTTTGAGGCACTAGGTATTGGTATGACTCTTGGTTCTGCCACTTTCTATTTGTGTCCTAACCTAGAGCTACTTGCTAAGCCTCTGCATGACTCAAGCTTCTCATTTGGCAGTGTGCAAATATTTAGGGAGTCATTCCCAGGATGGCAATAATTTTGATGCACTAAAATCTTTGCACACAGGATCTCCAATGGTAGTAACTTCCATAGGGATAGAGATGGTGATAATCCTTTCTGTTGTGCTTTTACTTTGATTAGCTTGTTTTTCAGAATTCTTTTCCAGAAATTATTTGAATTATTTTAAACTGTTAATGCAGGTAGAATAGACCACTTAAAGTCAAGAACCACCTTCATGGGGTCTAGCCGTTGTAATTTATTTAAAGGTTATGATGCTACAAGATCCTAGGCACCACTGACTCTAAATAAAACATGGCTTACTGTTTAAAAAGAAGATGTCACACATACCACAGCATTCTATTATTACCCTGGTTCTGTCACACAGACAGGCTATTTGGGATACCAGAGGTATCGAAGTTGTGTTTTTCCAGTACCCTGAGTTTTAGATCACCAGTCCCAGGGACTGTGGTATCTGTCTTGGAAAGCAAAGCCACACTGCCCTTTCTGCACCCTTTCAGCAGAAAGCGCCAGGTAGGGTGGCTCCTTCGTCTCCTCTCTCGTGTGTTGGGCGGTGGTTGGGAATAGCAGACCTGCTCCGGTGAGGCGACGCTGGTGCTGCTGGGCATCCTCTGCCTGTCTTCACTGTCACCTTACAATCACCACAACTTGCCTTTCATAGTCAGAAGGCAAATACTGTTTAGGTATGTGTTAAGTTTATGATTCTAATTGGTGTGGAGAAGGGAATGGATATTAATAAGTCTTGCTGGGGCATTGGCTTCCTTTTTAGCAGGAGCTAGATCTCTTCACACATTGCACATGATCGTATTCCATATGAATTCATTTTGAACACAGGGATTAAAATAAGAAGAACACTAAGGATACAGACTTAAGCATAAAAGGCTTTTCAGAAACACTGGTATAAAAGAAGACATTGATTATGGCAAACAAATGTTTTAAGCTTCCCCTTTGTCAAAATCATTATATGCAGTATTTATAAGTGAAGAACAAACTGAGACATTGGCAACAGAATTACTTATTTCAAAATATGTTACGAGACTTCAGTAATTAAAACAATATGATACTGACATAAAGATAGCCAGACACATAGTCCAATGGAACAAAATAGCCCACAGATAAATCCACATATGTGGTATGCTGATCTTTAACAAGAATATACAAAGGGAAATGATAATTTCTTCAATAAATGGTACTGGGAAAACTGGATATCCATAAGCAAAAGCATGAAATTGAACCCTCATTTCACACCATACACAAAAACCTCAAATGTAGATTAAGAATTTTAATGTAAGCCTTGAACCTATAAAGTCTTAGATGAAAACACAGACGAGGAAAGCTGTAGGACATTGTTCTTAGTAATGACTTCTTGGTATGACCACAGAAACACAGGCAACAAAAGCAAAATGAGAGAAGTGGTGCTGTATCAAGCCACAGCTCTTCTACAGAGCAAAGGAAGAATGATGTGTATGAAAGGCAGCCTTCAGAATAGGAGAGAACATTTGCAAACCATCTCTCTGATAGGGGGGTATTTACCAGAACAAAATCAGGGTTGAGAAGAGAGATTTGCTCTTCCACATTCATTGCAGCATTATCACCATGTGTCGAAGGCGGGAACAACCCAGACACCTATCAGTGATGAGTGGATAAAGAAAATGCAGTATGTACACACAACAGAGTGCGATTCAGCTCTAAAAAAGAAGGAAACCCTATAACATGGATGAACCTTGAGGACATTGGGTAAATAAAATAAGCTGGTAATAGGACAAGTATGGCATGATACCTCTTATCTGTGGTACCTCAAATAGCCAAAATCACAAAAAGAGAGGGTAAAATAGTGGTTACTGAGTTCTAACAGGTGGTTGGCAGGAAATGGGAAGTTGCTGTTCAAGGGGAATAGAGTTTCAGATATGGAAGATGAGCACACCTGGATTCCCAGCACTCTGAGGAGCTGAAGCAGAGTGATTCAAAATTCAAGCCCAGTTTGGGCAACTTAGGGACCCTGTCTCAAAGTAAGTAAAACTTAGAAAAGATGCTGGGGATGTAGCTCAGTGGAAAGGCCCTAGATTCAACCCCAATACAGGGGGGGGGGGTGTTGAATCTAGGGCCTTTCCACTGAGCTACATATTAACATAATGCCTATAGTTAATAAAACTGCATTGTCCACTGAAAACTTTGTGAGAGATCTCATGTTGTGTTCTTACTTTTGTAATAAGAAGAATACAGAAAAAAGCATTGGATAGAAAAGAAATATGCAGGGCTAAGAATCATAAAGAAAATTTACCAACCTAATTAAAATAATGTTTTCAGGTCTTGCCTAATATTTAATGGTAATATCTAGTATTGGCAAATGAATAAGGGGGAATATGTACTGGTGATTCAGCATAAACGAGAACACCCATGCACATAGCCAAACACTTCTACCCAGGAATTCCATTAGCAGAATTAATTCTAGGAAAGTGATTGATTTACTAATCTATTGTTTTGTAAAATTACATAAAGTCAGGGAAAATTGTAAACAGCCTGTACATCATACAGGTGTTATTTAGTTCGCTGACATTTTAATGGCATTTTGAAAGCCATCAGAATGACAGTAGTGGCGGTGAATCTATGGCATGTGTGCCACACCTGGCTGTCTGCCACCATTACGAGCTCTGAAAGGTTCACCATCACTGATACGGGGGGTATTCAGTACCTTGTGAAGATAAGTGTGAAATTTTTAAGTTTATCAACTTATATTAAGTTTTAAAAACCAGTTGCAGAGCAGTATGAGGTATAGGTAATTCAAGTTTTACAATATTTTTATAATAAATTCTACAATGAACATATGAAGTTGTTTGGTTTTTGAAAACCACACTTGTACATGAAATCAAAACAGTACCACTCCTAAGTTAAGATCTTATTTTGTGAGCCCAAAGGAACAGGAGGAAATCTCACTGTTCTTGAAGGCCTTATGAAATCTTAAGGGTAGTTGGGGTATGAATTTTTTTCTAATTATTTCTTGTGAAATCTGTGATAATTCCAAACAGTTATGTCTTCCTATTAAGGAAGAGGACATTATGGGAAAGTGAGCCTCGAGCTGAAAAAGAACAGAGTCTCTTGCAGTTGTGATAGGGAAGGGAAGGAGGTAAACATTAGGGTTAATACTCTGTGTTAGCCTCCCATAGCTTGATTGGATAGAGATGCTCGACTCTTCTGAACAAGCCAGTTGGTTTAAATTTAATCTTTGTGGGTGGTTCTTTTTGGTCATGAACATAAGCCAGCCACACAGTGGACGCATTTCCTAGCATCTCTGCACCCTGTGCAGTGTACACTAGAATTATGTCTACAGTCTTGCTTTCACTGTTTGCTAAATTACTAATTTAAACCAAAAACCAAACCAGACAAATTTCTGCCATGCAATCAATTTATGTAGTAACATTTGTGATTCTGTTGTTTGAACTTACGTGACCTGATAGACCTGTTGAAGCTTTACTGCAGGCTTGTACTGAATTAGTAATCTTTCCCGTTGCTGCTCACAATACCTGACACTTATGACTCAAAGAAGGGGAGGGTTATTTTGGCTCACGGCCTGGGAACTTTCAGCCTGAGATTGACCGGCTCCCAGACAGAAAAGATACGGGAAAAGCCCGTTGGTAGATAGCTGCTCAACCCTTGATAGCCAGGAAGCAGAGAGAACAAAAGGAGGAGGAGTCTGGGACCAGACTATACCCTTCCAGTTCAGGCCTCAAGGCCCCTCAAGGTACAGCTAGGCTCCACCTTCTAACAGCTTAAGTACTGAAGGCCTCGGGCTCGGCTGCATCTGCTGATCAGTATAGGACCCCGTGATCCAAAAGCACTGGCCCTTTGGGGAGGCATGAGGTATAAACTGTAACAAGACTACACAATTATTTTTATGTTGTTTCCCTTTACCTGTGTAATTAATAGAAGCTCAGATTATTTTGTAGGCTTCCCACAAAGCAATTCAGTGTTTAAACTTATTGAGAAGTTTATTTTTCCTGCCCCTGAGATCTCCATTAAAAAACATAAAAGGAAAACACAAAAATAAAAGGAAGAAAAACAATCTCCCCAAGCAAGGCTATACATATTTGCTTCAGTATTCTTTATTCTTTCTGTTCAAAACTGTCCTTGTTAAGTCTTATCATGTTTACTTAAATTAAGAGTTTGTAAAATAAAAGTGCTGACACTTTTATGTTTTTTGTTATAATTTCAGAAACTATACATAGAAGTGATAAGCTGATTAAACAAAGAGCTTCCTTTTTTTATTTTAAAAGTAAAAGAATGAAAACATTAACAGACAGCCACTTACAATGTAGCACAAGAATAGTACAATCAAAACTGAATTACAGACAAGGTGACAGAGAATTAACAATGGTTGTTGGCAAAAAAAAAAAATGGTTGTTGGATTACATATTGATAACTTCGAAGTGCATATGCAGGAAAACAAATATAGACATGCAAAATTGATCAAACAACTAATCATTAACTGTTTCTTACAATACAGTGACATAAGTCAGTAGTACAACCATGTTAGCCATCCTGAATATACATACATACATACCTAATTATGCCTTTCTTCCTTTTCTCCTTCCCCTCATCCCATTAGCTCTTTACTTTTGAGCAGTTTCCTTTCATACCTCCTAACTTATATTCACAGTTTCAGGTTCCTACATTAGTGATACAATACATTGCTTGCACATGCACATCTGATTTATTTCACTTATGAGTATGGTCTCTAATTGTGACCATTTACCTCAAAGCCTCAAGTTTGCTTTTCTTTATAGCTGAGTAATATTCCATTATATAAAAATGCCACAGTTTTTTTATCCGGTCCTCAGTGGATGGACATTTGGGTTACTTCCATGATTTAGCTATTACAAATTGCGCTTCTATAAGCATGGGTGCACATACATCGCTATACCTAGAAGGGGAATAGCTAGGTTGAATGGGACCTCTAGACCTAGTTTGCTGAGGAATCTCCAAACCAGTCTCCACAGTAGTTTCACCAGTCTGCATTCCCACCAGCAGTGGAAAAGAGTTCCTATTTTTCCACAGCCTCACCAACATTTGTCATTGGTTGATTTCTTAATGCTGGCCATTCTTACTGGGGTGACGTGAAATCTCAATATTGTTTTAATTTGCATTTCTCGAATGACTAAAGATGTCAAATATTTTCTCATATTTATTTGCCATTTGTATTTCTTTATCTGAGAAGTGCGTATTCATCTCAGATGCCCTTTTTAGGACTGGCTCTTTGAATTTGGAGAGGTTCATGTTTTTTAATTCTTTGTATGTTCTAGATAGAAGACCTTTGTCCAAGGGACAGCCAGCTAGAATTTTTCCCCCAATTTGTGGGTTTTCATTTTACTCTGCTGGTGATTTCTTTAGATTTGCAAAAACTTTTCAGTAAGATGAGGTCCTAGTTGTTGATTCTTTGAAGTGTTTCCCTTGTGTTTGATTTTTGTTCATAAACTCTCTGTCTACTCCTGTCTTCAAGATTTTTACTTCCCTTCTCTTCCAATAGATTTAGTGTTTTTGCTTTAATATTGAGATCTGTGATCCATTTTGACTTGAGTTTGGTGCATGGTGATAGACTTGGGTCTATTTTCAGCCTTCAGCAAGTGGGAAGCCAATTTTTCCAGCACCATTTATTAAAGAGGCTATATTTCTTCCAGTGAGCTGTTTGGCCCTCTTATCGAAGATTAGGTGGCTGAGTGTGTTTGTGGTTGTGTCTGTGTCTTCCAGTCTGTTCCATTGATCCACAGGTCTGTTTTTTAGCCAGTACCAGGTTGATTTTATTACAGTAGCTTTGTAGTATAATTTCAAGTCAGGGATTGTGATTCCACCTGACTTGTCCTTGTTGCCCAGGATTTCTTTTGCTGTTATTCTGGGTATCTTCTGGTTCCAGATGAATTTAAGGCATGTTTTCTCTGGATCTGTGAGGTATGCTAATGTTAGTTTAATGGGAATTGCATTGAATCTGTATAGTAATTTTGGTATTATGGCCATTTTCACAATGTTGGTTCTTCCTATCCATGAGCAAGGAATGTTTCTGCATTTATTGAAATCCTGTTCAATCTCTTTTTTCAGAGTACTATAGTTTTCAGTAAATAGATCTTTTACCTCTTTTGTTAGATTGATTCCTAAATATTTCAGTTTCTTGGATGCTATTGTGAAAGGTATGGTTTCCTTAATTTCCCTCTCAGTCTGTTTGTTGTTTGTGTATAGGAATGCTATTGATTTTTGAATGTTCACTTTGTATCCAGCTATATTGCTGCATTTGTCAGTTAGTTCAAGGAGTCTTCTTGTGGAGGTTTTGGGGTCTTCCATGTAAAGTATCATGTCATCTGCACATAGTGGTAGTTTTACTTCTTCCTTTCCTATCTTTATTCCTTTTATTTCTCTCTTGTCTAATTGCTCTGGCTAATGCTTCTAGTGGTAGTTTTACTTCTTCCTTTCCTATCTTTATTCCTTTTATTTCTCTCTTGTCTAATTGCTCTGGCTAATGCTTCTAGAACTATGTTAAAATAGGAGTGGTGACAGTGGACACCCTTGTTTTGTTCCTGAGTTTAAAGTGAAATCTTTCAGTTTTTTTCCATTTAGTATGATGTTGCTGTTAGTTTATCATAGATGGCTTTGATCAGATTGAGGTAACGGCCGTCTATTCCTATTTTTTTCTAGGGTTTTTAACATGAATGTATGTTGGACTTTATTGAAAGCTTTTTCTGCATCTATTGAGATGGTCATGTGGTTTTTGTCTTTGGCTCTATTGATATAATCTATTACATTAATTGATTTGCAAATATTGAACCATCCCTGCATTCCTGGAATGAATCCAATCTAGTCATGGTGTATATAATTTTCCTTATGATTTGCTACATTCAATTTGCTAGTATTTTCTTGAGTATCTTTGCATCTGTGTTCATTAGGGAGATTGGCCTATAGTTCTCTTCCTTGGTTGGATCTTTCTTAGGTTTTGGTATCAGTATAATACTTCCTGCAGAAAAGAGTTGGGAATTGCTACCTTTTCAATTTTTTGAAGAGTTTGAGGCATGTTGGCATTAAATTTTCTCTGAGTTGTTTTATAGGATTTTACTGTGAATCCATCAGGGCCTGGGCTTTTCTTTGTCAATAAGTTTTTAATGACATTTTCAATCTCATTAATTGATATTGAGGTGTTCAGGATTTTTATATCTTACCTGGTTCAACTTTGGTAACTTGCACTTATCTAGGAATCTGTGCATTTCTTCTGAGTTTTCTATCCTATGGGAGTAAAGATTTTCAAAGTAGGTATTAATGATCTTTTGCATTTCTGTAAGAGCTGTAGTGATTTCATCCTTTTCATTCCTTATTGTGTGAATTTGAGTTCTTTCTTTTTTTTGATAAGGTTGGCTAGGAGTTTATCAATTTTATTTATTCTTCCAAGGAACCAACTCTTTGATTCATTTACTTTTTGTAGTGTTTTCTTCATTTCAGTTGCATTGATTTCTGCTCTGGGCTTTACAATCTCCTCCCTTCTTTGGGCTTTTTTTTTTTTTTTTTTTTTTTTTTTTTTTTTTTTTTTTTTTTTTTTTTTTTTTTTTTTGTTTTTTTTTTTTTTTTTTTTTTTTTTTTTTTTTTTTTTTTTTTTCTTCTTTGGGCTTTGGGCTTGATTTATTTTTCTAAAAGTTTGAGGTGCAGCATTAGGCTATTTATTTGCTCTCTCTCTGTTTTCCTTATGTGTGAGTCCACCATTATGAATTTCCCTCTGAGGACTGCTTTCTTTGCATGCCACAGATTCCGGTAAGTTGTATGTGCATTTTCATTTGTTTGTAGGTATTTTAAAATGTCTTCTTTAATTTCTTCTGTGACCCATTGGTTGCTCAGGAGGTTGTTGTCTAATTTCCAAGTGTTTTTGGAGTTTTTCGAGATCCTTTTGTCCTTAATTTCCAATTTCATTGCACTGTGGTCAGGTAATATGCATGTGATAATTTCAATTCTTTTGCATTTAGGTAGGTATGCTGTATTGGCTAGAATGTGGTCTATTTTAGAGAAAGTCCCATGTGCAGCTGAGAGAAATGTGTATTCTGATGTTGTAGGGTGGAACACTCTGTATACATCTACTAAGTCCATTTGTTCACACATTTGGTTCAGGTCTATTATTTCTTTGCTGATTTTTTGTCCAATTGACCTCTCTCTTTGTGTCAAAGGAGTGTTTAGGTCCCCTATTACAATAGTGTTATTGATTATTTGGTTTTTCATGTCTGTTAAGATTTGATTTATATAGTTTGGTGCTCCAATATTTGGTGCATACATGTTTAGGATTGTTATCTCTTCCTATTGCAGTTTTCCCCTAACTAGTATATAGTGACCTTCTTTGTATCTCTTGATTGTTTTCAGTTTGAGGTTTATGTTGTCTGAAAACATAATGGCTACCCCTGCTTTTTTCTGGGAACCTATTGCATGGAGAATTGTTTTCTATCCTTTGACTTTCATTCTGTGGATTTCCTTTTGAGTAAAGTGTGTTTCCTGTATACAGCATATTGTGGGATTTTGTTTCTTAATCCACTCTGCCAGTCTGTTTCTTTTGACTGGTGAATTGAGGCCATTTACATTAGTGGTTATAACTGTTACATGTTGGCTTATGCTTTCATGTTATTTACTTGCTGTTGGTTTCCTACTTTTGCTATCTGTTTAATTACTTGCTCTCCTTGAGGGTTCCTTTCTGTTGTTGTTCTTGAGATTGTGGTCTCCTTTTTCTCTGTCTAAAATATCTTTCGGTACTTTTTGTAATGTTGGTTTGGCACTCATGAAGTTCTTCAGTTCTTTGTTGTGGAAATATTTTATTTCTCCATTGAATTTGAAGGATAGTTTTGCAGGATACATCAGTCTGGGCTGGAAGCTGTTTTGCCTCAGAATCTGTAATATATTGCTTGAAGCTCTTCTCGATTTCGTGGTTTCTGTTAGGAAGGCTGCTGTGATTCTGATGGGCTTTCCTTTATAGGTGATCTGTTTCTTTTCTCTAGCAGCTTTTAATATTGTGTTCTTTTCTGGATATCTGGGATCTTGACTGTTTTATGTTTGGGTGTGGTTTTATTTGGGTTATGGCTATTTGGAGTTCTATATGCCTCATTATCTGCACATCATAATCTTTTTCCATGCTTGGGCAATTTTCTGTTGTTATTTCTGCAAATATTCTTTTTATGTCATTTGTGTTGCCTCCTGCAGTTTCACTGACTCCTATTATTCGGACATTATTTCTCTTTGCCTGGTCTTGCAGCTGTTGGATTGATATGACTTTAAGAGATCCTTCCTTTCATGATTGCTAGCTGCCATGCTATTTTCAAGATCTGAAATTCTATCTTTGGCGTCATTCAAGTGGTTTTGCAAGCTTTCAATGGAAGGTTTGATTTCCTGAAAATCTCTTTGAGTCTGTTTCATGCATTCTAAATTATTCCTAAATTGCTCATATAACATTTCCATCTGTTGCCTATGTTCATCTATTTTTTTTTATCTGTTTCTTCTCTAGATGTGTGTAGCATTTCTTTCATTATTATTGTCATTTCATTTTTTGCCTGAGATTATTTCTGATCTGATCTTTTCTATGGCCTGGTGGAGTTGTTTCTTTACTTCAGATGCAATCATTTCAGAAATTTCAGGTATGTGACTCCCTAGTTCTCCTATGTCATTGTCTCCTGTACTTGTTCTGGGTGGAGTTGAGTTCTGAGATTGCATTTTGCTCCTATGTTTTGTCATTTTGGATGTCAAATGAAAAGTACTGAGCTAAAAGCTACCCAGACAGCTCACCGAAGGGCTCTAGGAACCCTAGTTTACCTGGATATCAAACTTATCTCAAGATGGTAGCAGGCCACGGACCACTTGGCTCAGGATCCCCAGGCAGTTGCTGGGCTGCACAGCTCAGACCACACCTGCGATGGTGGGTCGAGAATGCTGGCCTTCAGTACCAGGGTCTCCAGGCCATGGATGAAAAGTGTGCTGACCTCAGCCATTGAGCTGATGGTGGCCAGACGGGCTGCTGCTCCAGGATCCTCAGGTAGCTGGTCAGGGGAGGGCAGGCCTCACCTCCCAACCTAAAGGACCACAGAGCCTGGGGCTGCTTCCATGTGGCAGGCCTTACCCACCAACAGAGCTGGGCCCTCCCAGGCTGAGCTCCTTCCCTGCCCCAAAGGTACAGGGTGGAGCACATGTGCAGGCCTCACCCCAAACAAAGAACTTGTTTGAACCAATTCTGTTTTATCACTTGATATTCCCAGTATTTTTTTTCAGTAAAAAATATTTGAAACCTTAAAATAGCTACTTATTTGGTTATTCAAATGAGTAAATGAATGTACATTGTGCAGGGCACAAGCTAGATTGTAAACATTGGCTGTTATCTGATGATCACCAGGGGGCAGACTATATTTGTAAAAGAAATTGCAAAGAGTATTTCTTTTATCTGGAGTACCTTTTTACTTTATCGTGTGTACTTTATTGGATAAACAAGTACTACTTTGACTTCTGAATTTTCCTCCCTACTGGTATTATTTTTATTCTTTCAATTTCTTGATCTTCTGTCTTTAAAAAGATCACTAATAGCATCATGTTTAATGTATGCGGAATAACAGTGTACTTCCAGTAGAAATTTTAATGACTATAACTAATTGATGACTAGGTTGCTTAGGTAACCTAGGGCAGAGGGTTTCCTCTTGACAGGGATAATTTAGAGTTTAGTGTTAACAACACCCCTCAAGTCCAATCCCCCCCAAAAAACCTTTAACTGTGATGTGTCTATTTGTAATAATATCAGTTTTGATTTTATTCTATTTATGATTTTGATGCTGATTGATATGTTGGTTTTTCATATGATTTTGAGTTGTATAGGAAGAGGTTAAAATATCTTTTAATATTTAAAAAGTAAAGGGAAAGGTGTTTGGAGTTTTAAAAAATAACAAATTATAACAAATAGACAATATCTAAAGGGAGGCTTTCTTAACTTTAATTCCTTGATGCCTTGTGCTTTCGTTGTCACGGATGCCATGTGTAGCGGTTCGGGGTATGGACGTGTGTGTTCTCAGGGTGACCCTGGAAAAGTTATTGGGTCGACAGTCTCCAGCATGATACGCGGTGGAGCTGAGTGCAGAGGGAAGAGGGTTTGTTAAACTTTTCTTTCCTGTCTCCTCTCTTCACGCTCTCCGTGTTCTATAGAGTTATACAGGGTAACTGCTTCTCTTCTAGCTTAACAGCGTTTAATAAGATTGTTTGTGGTTAACAGTTTCTGTATCTTTTTCTTTTTTTATATAGTTTTAAAATTTTATTTTAAGGATAAAAGAATCTAAATCTGAATAACACAAAAAAATAAGGAAATACAAAATTATAGAGAAGATAGTAGGGAATTGATAATGGATGCTGTTTTTTTATATAGTTTTTTAAATTTTATTTTAAAGATAAAAGAATATAACCCAAATAACACAAAACAAAACAAGAATATGCAAAACTATAGAGAAGATAGAATCTGTATCTTTTTCTGATTAATATTTTTAGTAAATCTTAAAAACAGGCATTGATCATTTTCTATTCATTGTTTTGTTGTACTGTTTAAATTAAAAAATTGTTGAATTCAGGCTGTTCCTGACTCAGTGGCATTAGCTTTGCTTAAGCAAGCACACTGCCAGTGTTAATTTTCTTATATCCATATGGTTATCTTCCAACTTCTTTTGGTTTGGCCATTGTATTTTAATATACTTTTACAAACCATTCTACTGAAATAAAAGTTAATAGATCGCAGTAAAAAATACTCATAACCATACCCTGCCCATGTTCTTCATCTCAGAGATCACTGTGACAGGTCACCTGATGCTTCTGTGTCCCCCTCTGGGTGCTGGAGGTCAAACCTGGATCTCGTAGGTTGGCAAGTCCTCTATCCCTGAGCTGTGTTCCAGCCGCCTGGTGTTCTATAAATGCAGTAAGTGTAGTCCTCACAGTACTATTTGATTGACTATTCCTCTGGAACTATTATTTATTATCTTACATTTGGTAAAGAAATTATAAACCCTCTCCCCCAAAAAATAAACTAGGGATTGAACCCAGGGCTTTTTGCATAAGCTGCATTCCCTGATATTTTTTATTTTTTGTTTTGAGATAGGGTCTTGCTAAATCACAAAGTTTCCCAGACTGGGCCCAAACTCACAGTCCTGTTTCAGCCTCCCAGGTGGCTTGGATTACAGGTACATGCCACCATGCCCAGCAGTCTTAACCTTTTATTGTTGATATTTAGTGAAGTTGTAAACACATGACAATTAAAGTGGAACATTTTATCAATCTTTCATTAAACATATTAGAATAAAAATTTTATTAAAGATCAAACTTGAAGGTTTTTGTTTCATCTTTATCCAAAGCATTATGTTTATAGAAAATATATGAAAAAAAAAACTATTCAATGCTATTGGTATGAATTAAATCAAGACAGACTAATGTAAAGCAATCTTATTTTTTTCCCTTAATACTAAATTGGCACGTGAGGTGGTTGGTTTTCCTTGTATCTTTCAGTAGTTACAGGATCTGTGGCTTTACTGGCTGTTACGTAAAGCTCCCAAGACCACCCCTCCCTCCTCCCCTCCCTCTTCTCCTCCTTCCCTTCCCCGCTGATCTTTCTCCTGCCTGCTGAGGGGCACAACCTCTCATGTACAGTGTGATGTCACTCAGAAGCTGCAGGCTTCTGGATTTGCTAGCAGATCTGACTCTGAGAGGGGCATTGTTTTAGCAACATCTGGGAGTGAGAGTGAAGCCAGAAGCCTTTGGATGGGGTTTGTTTTTTTTTTTTCTTTTGTGACACTGTGCTGGAACAACACTAGCTGTGTGGGCGTGTTTCCTCTTGCTGTCTTCTTGGCTGTGAAGCACTGAACTTAAAGAGACAGCATGTGAGTGCCTGGAAGCTGCTTCGCTGTGAAACCACCCCACCTGCTCTGAAGACATGTTGTTGTCTCCCAAATTCTCCTTATCCACTATTCACGTCCGGCTGACTGCCAAAGGGTTGCTTCGGAATCTTCGTCTTCCTTCAGGGTTTAGGAAGAGCAGCCTTATTTTCCATGCAGGTTAGTCTTGCACAGATCTCTGCCTACTGTTGCATGGGGGACATCTTGATTAACTTGCTGATGTTTATCCGATTTCTAAGGAGGAAGATAATTGGGAAAATAAGGCTCCTTTTAGTGAAGGAAGCAGGCTTAACTGGGGAGAAAAGAAGCAGTTTGCTCTTGGGTTCCAGCATGCTGGTGCAGTTAGACTGTAAGCAAATAGGCGCTCTGTTTGTGTTTGTGGAATGCAGAATCCTTACCGTGGTGTTCACAAGTGCTTTTCTCAGTCACCAATTAAATCTGTAAAAATCAGCACCTGTTAAATTACATTTGACTGCAGATGATTTTGAAAATAGGACTTTAAGTAAATGAAGAAATAATACCTTTCCATTAAAAAAGATGAAAGGGTTTCTGTCATTTGTTATTATGAAGCTTCTGAGATTAATCAGTTATTGTGTTTTAATAAACTGGAAGATTTCTGTATTCTAAATGATCTTGAAATAAAACACCTTCAGGTTTGTGGACCACAAATTAATTTTTTTAGTCACAAGAGTAAAAATATTTGCAGTTACAAGATACTGCCACCCCTGACCTTTATGTTTGTATCAGCTTGTCATTTTCGGTGCCTAAAATGGAAATAAATCCAGTGTATATTTCAGGCACATATAGACCTGCCTCACTTTTAGGAGGTTTTGTACTCTCACATTGCTGCTTCTTAGTCTAGATGATAATTACAACTATGGCAAATTAAGTAGATTTTATTCTATGGAAACTAGGAACCTAGGGCGCTGTTACATTTGGTTTTGGGCTGGTTAGTGTTGGTTTATAGGAATTGGTTTATAGGAATGTAAACAGATTTCTTTCTGGTCATCTTTTGTCAGCTTGTATGTATCTTGTTTTTCACTTGGCACATGTCTCCCCTGGTGATTTCTTTTTCCAGCAAACTGATTTTAATTTTCCCAGAGGCATCTCCTTTCTCTGTAGGATGGTTCTCATTTTTCGAGCACCCTTTCTGAAGTTTCGTAACTCCCTTGGACCTGTCATTTGTCTAAGCCGACAGCTGAAAGTAAACGAGAGAAGCCAGGAAGTAAACAGTGGCTCTTCCTCTTCTAGCCCAAATGCCACTCACATTCTTTCCACCTGAGAAAATAAAAAGCTGAGGGTTGTGGGTGTAACTCAGTGGTAGATGAGGCTCTGCGTCCAATCCCCATCGCCCCCTCATAAAAAAGACTAAATAAAAAGGTAGGACAAAATAGTAGTAAAAGGGTGCTACATATCTGTAATAGTTTGTGTGATGTAAAATAGTGTGCACTTAACAGTTTTTCCTTTTAAAATAATGTAATCCATACTGTCTGTGGCAAAGCAAATCGCACAGTGCAGGCAGGGGTGCAGTCCTGGGCCCCTCCAGCCCAGGCTCCCAGCCCTGCTCACAGCGCTTTCCTGTGGCTCCCCGTGTCCTCTCATTATCTAATCATGTTCTGCCCTGAGGTCTCTTGTGCCCCTTTTTATGTACAGAAATGGACACATAGAATGTATTCTCCTATAGCTTGTTTTTTAAAGACTAATGTAAGAGTTTTTCGTTTGTCTACTTACTTCATTCCTTTTGATAGTTGAGTGAGCCATGATTTATTTAACCAGCCTTCTGTTATTTGACATGTTAAGTTGCTTGCAGTATGTGTAGGAAGCAGACAGCTTTTTAAGAGCGCATGAATAAAAGATACAGTTCTATAGTTATGAGAGTTATAATAGTGATGTTTAGACACATTTTATTTTCTGAATTTAAGAATAGTTTTTAAAAAATCTATTTGATGGCAGTCATGATCTTTAGAACAATGATGAGTCTACAGTATTTTCTACTAGGAAGTCAAAGACCAAGAGAAGTGAACAAACTTGCCCCAGGACACACAGTAAGTGACAGAAATAAGACTAAAACCTGGGACCTCTGTTCAGAATTTTTGGCTTACAGGGTTTTCAGGTTGTGAGGTTTGCTGTGTTTCTGTTAGACTCAGAGAATAGAAATGATGGAGAAAGAGACTTGTATGGGAGAAACATTTAAAAGTTATATGAAGAGTATAGTTCTGCTTCCCCCACAAGAATCTCTTGTGGTCCAGTCCATGCTGAGTAACTTTAAGGTCAGCAAAATCTGCCCAGAACTGACCACTGAAGCCACTGCATTTACTCTGATCTAAATGATCTGGGAGCCATGATTTGTTTGTATTCTTAGAAAATGAAGTGATGTTATTGCCATTAGTGTCAGAATTGTTGACCTAGATTCTGAGTCCTGGGTCATAGCCGTGGATCTACTCGTAACTAGATGAATGGCTTTGTTTGCCTAACATCTCACAGCTACAAAATCGGAGTCAGACGAGATGATTTCCAAGATGCCCTACTTCAAATTTTATGAGTTCCCTCGCTGTGGGTTTTCAAACTCTGGCTGTGTTGGTGCACCTGGAAACCTATCTTATTTACATACCTGCTAAACCTGGTTAACTCTCCTGACTGCCCTGTTATTCTCAGGACAGCATGTTTCTTCCTTATTTCATCATCAAGCTTCAGATGTCTCTCAGTTACTATTTTTCCTAACTTGTCCACAGCCAATTGCAAGAATCTGAGACTTCATCCTTTGTCATTGGTATTCATTTTTACCCCCTAACGTTAGCCTACTCCAAGCATTTAGGTTTTACCATTTGAAGTTGCTCTTGTTTGAGCAAAAAATGGCCAAATACATCAGTATTGTGCAACCATATTGTGTTGACTGGGCTATCTGAAGGGTTTTATATTCATGTCACCAGCTTTTTCTGTGCTTCAGAACTTCCTGGAACATTGCAGGATTGGTAATGGCTCATTGGTATCCCAGATGCCTATTAGACATGTGCCATGTGCCAGGCACAGGGCTGTGTGCTGAGACAGTAGTTAGGACGAGGCCCCACGTGGCCCCTGCTTTTGCCCAGCCTGCAGTTTAACAGAGAAACAGACAAAAAACACCAGATGGTCATGGGAGGGCATGGATTGGCACCAAGGTAGCCTCTGTGGAGGCAGAGTGGCCTTTACCCAGATGTCCCAAAGATGTGTCTTTTAAACTGGGTCTGCAGGATGTTCAGAGAAAATAGCTGGGGAAAGCCGGAAGGTGAAGGACAAGGTGGTTTCTGCAAGGAATTAAAAGAATTAACAGTACTTCTGAGCAGAGAACACAGTGAAAGGTGTAGCAGCCACACCATGGATACATTAGTGGACGGTACCCAGTGACAAAATGGGTCATTGGCTCCAGGATGTAATTTTCCCCCCATACATACAGAAGAAGAACAATGAATTTGTTGGGAGTCTTGTGTGATACTGCAGGGTGTCAGCACACATGGGGGTGTCAGGACTGGGGAATAGTCTTCTGAGAAGCCCAGAAGTGACTTCACCAGCTTCATAAAGAGCTGGCATGCTTCTTACTGAAATACTCACCTTAGTGTATTTCAGAAGAGTTCCTCAAACCTTAGTTCCAATTTTGTGTTAAGTCAGTACTGGGAAAAAAAATCTCAGTAGAAATATTCCTTACCACTTAGAACCAGGTTTCCTTTAAAGCTAAATAACTGTGTTAATTACTATGAATACTAACCTTGAAACTCCAGAGTCAATGTTCTCACTGACTCAGTGAGGGTAACTTACTACAGTAAGAAATAAAATTCTTTTTGCTGAGCTAGTTGGGTTAAAAGTGATTACTATAGCAAGATGGATGGATATAGTATTAGTAGAACTAAATACTTTCTTGTAGTTAAAGCAGCACTAAAGAGAATCATTTGACTAGATGTTCAGTAAGTGTTGGGCAGAATGTGAATAAATTTGATTCATTAGAATGAAAGGAATCAAATTATGTTCTTGGATTTGGTATTCTGTTTTCAAACTATTAAGTAGAACTACTTTTAACTGTAAAAAAACCACAAAAAGATATAAGCAAAAGAAGAAAGATATAAGCATGCAGACTGGGTCAAAAAATTTAAGCATTAACTGTTCTTTTCAGTAAACTCAGACATCAGCAGTACAGTTATCCCAGCTATCCTCCTTTTTCTCTGTCTCTCTCTGTTTCCGTCTCTCTCTGTCTGTCTGTCTGTCTGTCTCTCTCTCTCTCTATATATATATATGTTTTCCTTTTTTTCTTTCTTTTTTCTCCTTTCCTTCATCCCAGTTGTTCCTTCCTTTGAGCAGTTTCTTTTCCTCTCATACTATCGTGATCTGAACAACTAATTTGAGGATAACAATATGCAATATAACAACCATTGGTGAACTCCTACCATCTTGTTGGTGAAGTTCTGTATCATTTCTAATTTTTTTATTATATTTTATTCTCTTTAATGGTTTGACCAATCTTGCATTCTTACATCTGGTAATCTGAGCAACCTCATTGAAGATAACAATATGTAATATAACAACCACCATTAATTCCTATCTCTTTGTTTTGAAACCTTGTATCATTTTTATTGTTTTTGCTTTGTTTTGTTTTTGTCTGTGTTGTTGTTATTTAATTACTTTTTATTCTCTTTATAATAAAGAAAACACAAAAAGAAAAAGAAAAACAAAACACCCATCTTAACTAAAAGTAGCAGCAGCTCTGTGGTGTTCAATGGGTCGTCAGTGTCAGGGTCCACATCTGTGCTATTTTCTTAGCCCTATTTCCATGACTCTTTGCTCATTATCTCACAATGGCTACTTCAGGAACAAAAGAAACAGGATGAGGTTCTCCCAGATCACTTAAGCTTACAGCTCATTGGCTAGATCCCAGTCATGTAGCCATCTTTACCTACAAGGGAGGCTGAGAGCGTGAGGGTTTGACTTCTCATCTATAATACATGAATGCATTTTATAGTGTTTACCTGACATAAGACAAAACAGTTACTTCTCAGAAGCAGTTACTGGCCACTTACAAATGAAGAAAGTATACTAGTTAACTAATCAAATCTTGCAACAGGTCTTGATATTCATCTTTCTGATATAATAGGATTGGGAGGTGATTACTTAGTTATAATTACTGTATTTCAATTAAACTTTCAAGTTATTTTATGGTTTGGACATAAGTCTTGTTATTTGACTTTCGTCACTTCAGTGAATTTTCCATTTTAAAATAATACATTGAGAAAAGTGTTTTCAACTTAGATGTGGCTTTTATGTATTTTTTAAAAATTTTCTTGTTGTTCAGACAAATACTTCACACCCAAGGTTAAAGGAGGAAAGGTTTATTTAGCTCTTTGTTGAGATTTCAGCCATAATTGGCTGGTTCCAAGACAAGGTGGCTTGGCAGAGGGCAATCACAGAGGAGAACAGTTCATGGCCTACCCAAGACAGCAAAAGCAATAAGGGAGGAGACAAGACCCTCATATTGTATGCAGGCTATGCACCACTCACACCCTTAATCCTAGCCAGAACTATGCCAAACTCATCAGGACTGATTTACTAATCACACACCCTTAATAATAGCATCACATCACATTCTGGATTTGGCCACCTCTGAAAAAGCTCTATGGTCACATGAGGCTTTGGGGGGACATCTAGACACAAGCAGTTACATTCCACACCATGACCCTCCAAAGACTCATACACATCCTTTTATGCAAAAGGGATCCATCTCTAAGAGCAGCCCAATTCCTAACAGTTTCGTCATTGCTGAAAAGTCCAAGTCCAAAGTCTTCTCTGAGATTTAAGGCAAACTGTTAGCTAAGAGCTTCTGTACAAGTGAAAAGAAATTTAAACACTTCCAACGCTCAATGGCACAAGACAGACATTTCCATTCCAAAAGTTACAAAGAGAGAGCTAAAAAGGAATGTGAACAAAGACCAAAATCCAGCGGCACAAACATTAAATCCCGCAGTTCCACTTCCAGCATCTCCAGCAACCTGTGGCAAGTTGTGAGCTCCATAGGGCCGGTATGGCTCCACCTCTATGGCACTGCCCATGGTTTCTCTCTGGGGCCGGCTCTGCTGTCTCCTTGCAGCTTTCCTCAGACAATCCACGTTCCTGACGTCTCCAGTCTCCTGGGTTTTCCACTGAACCTTCAGTTTCACATTCACACCTGCACACACTGCCCTCTCAGGGGCACACTGCCTGGCTTCCTAGGCCTTCTTAAATCTGGGTGGAAGGCTTTTGACACCACAACTCTCCCATTCTGCATGCACCTAAAACCAGCACCATGTAGATGATGCCAAAGTCTACTGCCAGCAGGAGCAGTAGCCAGGCTTTCCTTTCTCTGGGCTGTATGGATTAAGTGCCTGGGTAGCTAAGGACACTTAACTCAGTCCCAAGGAAAAAATTCTCTGGGCCACTACCATTCTGGAACATGGTGCTCTGGGGCTTTCTTCTCAAAGCTAAGTCTTTCAGTTTTGCAATTTTGAGGTTGCAAAGGGTGAAGCACTGCTGCTACTTTTGATGCCCTCAAGCCATCTTTTCTATTCTGCTCCTGCACAGAAATCAAGATCTCCTCTGCTGTATCTTTGCAGGCCACAGCTTTACTGGAGCTTCCTTTTTGGCCAAACTCACAGTGTTCTAAATCATTCTGCTAGGTTCTTTGCTCTTGATTCTGAACATAGATCTAGCTAAAATCCCCCAATAGTAGCCATGCCACTGCACTGCCTCAACCTTTAACTGCCTTGAAATTTCTTCCTCAAAATTAATTAGTCTGCTCTTTGCTATTACAGCATTCTATTTAAGAAGATGACCTAATGTCAAATGACCTTTTATTCACAATAGATTTTAAATTATCTAGATAAATTTCTAAAAGTTAGGTGTTTAGAAAGACAGCCAGTACATCTTCATCTGA
This sequence comes from Dinomys branickii, assembly GCA_004027595.1. Lineage (NCBI taxonomy): Eukaryota > Metazoa > Chordata > Mammalia > Rodentia > Dinomyidae > Dinomys > Dinomys branickii. The sequence continues at coordinate 52,432 of PVLD010007431.1, read as the reverse complement.
CAGACTTCAGATTTACTACAATAAATGGGATTTTAATATAGTAGCTGTATCATTCAAAAGTGGAAATTAAACCATAAGTTAAGCTTATAGTTAGATTCAGAATGGGAAGTATAATATTTTTCATCTGGTGACACTGGAAGAATATGATAACCCATAGATCTAGTTAATAATAATTTGATTAGAACAATTAAAATATGCTGGTTATCTGAGTTTTGTTTAATAGAAATTGATTCTAATATGTATTATTTTTGTTAGCTCTGAAGCATGTTTTAGAGCTAAAATATTTCACTAGTAGTGTATGTGTATTGTTTTCTTAGGTAAAAAGACAAGTATGATTTTAAATGTATCTAGTATTGAATGTCATTTTACTGTATTAGTTTTAGATAATACTTATAGCACATAAGGGTCTTTTTTATAACATCATAATTTTATAGTGCTGGGGAAAATTAATACTTTCAGAAGAAAGTGAGAGATTTGCCTTTTTTGTTGCTCCCTGGAGACCAGTGTTGTAGGTGTTTTCCTCTTCAATTGCTTGTCCTTAAGGTTAGTATTTTGAGAATGATAGTCTTTGTATTTGCTCTGGGCTCTGTAGATATTTCTAATGTCAAAGGTTTCAACTGGATGCTTTAATTTTTTTTAATATGATAGTCTATTGCCTTTAATACACAAAAATGAAGTGTTTTTTAAAAATTGATTTTAGTATATTTGGGGGATTTTTTTTTTCTCTCAGTCAGATTGTATTATTGTCTCCATGTGCCTTGATTCAACCATGCAGCCTTATAGGGGCCCTGTTAACAAATGGTCAGACTGTAACATGGCCATGAGGCTGGGGCCTACCATTTGCTGCTAGGGAGTGACAGTCCACAGGATATGCTCTTACATGGACTGACTTTGGCTTCACCTAAGCTAGCCAGCTCCAGGTGTAAAGACTACAGAAAAGATGGCATTTAAAATTACAAAGTAGTAAGTGCACTGGAGGTAGTAACTGCAAGAAGGACCCTATGAACCTTTTCTTCTTTTAGAATGAGTTACAAGTGGTTACAGGTATTATTTTTGGTACTGTATTTATCCATGAGTTAAATTAAAATGGATACCTTGAATGCTGTCAGTGCTGAAATTTTAAAAACTGGTTTGCATAAGCAGGCTTTATTATACTGAACAGTGTTTTTCTTTAGGTATCTCATAAAATTGGTAAAGTCAAAATAATAGTTAAAACAAAACAAAGAGCAGAGGTCTACATGAGGTCCACATTTAACATCTTAGGAGGGAGATTGTAGTTTGTATAGTAGTAAAGGGGGAAGCCAGCACTGGGGGTTACTGTCTTGTGAAACAGAACCTTGCTGCATCAGTGGGAATTTGTGGTTACGTTTTATTCTTTTTCTTAATTTAAAATAAAAGTTCCCATTTTAAAAATTAAAAGTCATGTTCTTAATGAAAATTTTGTTACATGATTAGAATGAAAATACTTTTGGAATATTAATGTCAGCCTAAAGTTCTGTTACTTCAAAATTTTTGTTGAGTTCCATTTTATGAATGTTCTTCTATGCCTGAAACAAATCTAAATATTAACATAGCAGTATAGATTTATAGATTATTTAGAAGCTATCTACAGAGAAGTAGTACATTCTTAAAGTACTTCTGAGCAGAGTGAATTTTTATTAGCCTCTGTTTTTAATTATTACCTTGTTTTACATGCATGAGAATTTGACTTATTTTTCTGCTATATATGAGAGATACTAAGGATGATTTTAGATTTTTATTTAATTCGGTTTCTTTTCAGAAAATATTTGTAAGCATAACTAACCCCAAAGAGTAATTTTATGTGCTATGCCTTTTATTTTCCAACCTGCTTTTACAATTAGAAGAAAAAACCCTGTTACATATAATACAAGTCATTTCAACAAACTCTACCAATATAGTAATGTAAATTTTAAATGCTAAGGTGTTAAATTCCACTTTCACCCCAAGACTTACTGGGCTGGGTGATTTAAGAAATCTTAATTACTGTGCTTTGCAGAGCTTGAAATATCCATTTTAAATAAATGGTATATCTCCCTAGAAATAGAAAAACAGTAGATCTATCTCCTAAATTGTAATTGCTATTAACTTTTAAAAACAAACATCAAAAGGAACACTAGAAGGCTTTAAATAAATTTAAACTAATATTTAAAAATAATAAAAATATTTGGTAAGGTTGTGCAGATTACCATGGATTCACTCTTATATTGACATAATTGACATAACTAGCAAGTGTGTATGTTCACACTCTTCAGGGCCAGTCTTCAGGAAAATAAGAGATAAAGAGCAGATTGGACTTGGAGAAAATTACATGGCAGGTGATTACATTTGCATAACCTATGAGTTTGGAATGTACTATTTTTGGAGACTAGAAGCAGTGTGAGAGGCCGTCCTAACACTTCCCACACATCCACCCCAAACTTCCTCGTCCTCTGCTCTTGTCCTCATCCCCTCCTGCTAACTTCCTGATGATGTTATCTCCTTGCTGGAAATCTGTGACTCTCACCCTGGATGCCTGGTTTTTTTGTTGACAGTATGTGATTTTTTTATTAGTACTTTTTTTTTTTTTTTTGATCTGAGATAAGTTTTCGCTATGCAGTTCAGGCTGACCTTGAGCCACTTTGTAACCCAGGCTGGCTCTAGACAACCTTCCTGCCTCAGCCTCCCACGTGCTGGGGTCACAGGCCTGTGCCACCAGGCCCATTAGTACATGTTTACAGCATGTAGTGATCACATTCCTCATGGGAGTTGTTACCTAACTCACCCTAATTCTTTTCTTCGTCGCTCCCTTCCGAGTGGCCACACATTCCTCCTGTTCTGCCTCGCAGACACACTTCCCCATTCCAGCCATGGCGCCTGGTGGCTCTTTCTGGGCCTCCTTCTGGCCTCTCTGCTTCTGGTTTTGCCCCTTTCTCGAGCCTTCAAGGCCCGGCTCAGCACTGCCCATGCAAGATGACACCTTGCACAGTATATATGATACAACCCTGTTTGTTTACTTCATTTTGCTTCAGCTTGAGATTTTTGTGTTGTGATAACCATACATCCAGTCGATGTATGGATACCTCTATGCCTTTGTGATTGTACCTCTATGCCTTTGTGATTGCTGGTTTCACCTTCTTGAGACACCCTTCTGCTGCTTCTCCTCTACTCATCTGTCTGTCAGATGTGCAAATGTCCATCCCAGCTCTGCCTCTGGGAACTCTGCCTACGTGTTTCCCTGCCTGTCTTCTCACTACACTGCATACAGAAATCTAGCACTAATTATCAAGTCACATTGCCACTGTAGATAGTGTATTTCTATCTCTGGTATACTGAGTTTTCTTGCAAACAAAGACCAGTTTGTTAGGAAGGCATGCATAGACATTTACATTTCATGTCTGGTTACTTTCTCTTATCAGAAAACATATTTTCCAATAATTCCCATTTTAATGTTTTGCTTTCATGAAATATCCTACAATAAACACTTGTCATCAGATGCTGAAGAAACAGTGAAAGAATTTGTGTATGGGTAACCCCCGTTAGGGGTTTTAGGTATGTGATTTCAGACAAAAGCAGAAAGTGAGGAATTAGATATCTGTCCAAGCTGGTGGAGATTTGGAGACCCCCCCTCAACAGCCCCTGAATTCATTTCTAAGTTTTATATTAGATGACAAACATTAGTGGATTTTCTATAAGTATATATTTCTATGAGCCTTAGGGGATTGTGCATTGTTGGAGATTTTTGCATCATCTCTGATCTTTGGTTGAACCAGGAGTGAGGAGAGGGAAGATGGCACAAACTGGGTCATCAGCTGCCACGCGCTGCGGTTTTGTCCTGGGGGAGCGCAGCATGTGGGGCAGAAGATTGAGGTCACAACATGCTTTTCCAGCTCCAGGTAGAGGCGCCTGTCCTCCTAGAACAGTAAGCCAGTGTGTCCCTTCCTCCTCAGCTGTAAATCTATTTTGAACCACTAACAAAACTGATGTTGTTTAGATTCCTATGCTGACTACTGGAGAATGAATCTGAATAGCTGCTTTCTTGTACTAGTTAACTACATGGGGATTGAAGGCTCTGGATTCATTTCAGTTATTTTCTACATTTTTATATATTTTTTTAAGTTAAGGAATCTTTTATACTTTTAAACCAAGGGATAATATATTTATTCAAAAATTAAATACAAAATTTGATGTAAAAGTCAAAAAAATGTCTTATTACACTGTGTTTCCAGCTGATTTCTATTCCTTCACCTGAAGAGGGAAACATTGTTAATACTTTCCTATGTACTCTGCAATGCTTCTGTCATACATCTGTAAGGAGAAAACCCAAAATGTTAATATAAAAGATTCATCTCAGATTTTACAAATAATTATAGCTCAACAGTTTTCAAACTCTGATATTATGTTAAGTAATATTAATAGGCATAAAAATTCTGGAATCAAACATTAAGGATTGAAAAAATTATAAAGCAATGTAACAATATGTAAATGAACTTTTAAGTAAGTTTTGAAAGGACATTGTGCAGTGATATCAATCAAGAGCACACTGCTCTTTCACCCGAGCGGTTTTTGCTAGTGCGTGTTGTGCCGCACGGCGACGCCATCCAGCCTGGAGGTGTGGTGTGTCGGGTGTGCATTCTGATGAGTTTCGCTCCTCTTTCCCTACTCCCCTCTCTCCTTCCCAGATCTCTTCCCATCTCTACAGAGACTACTTCCCTCGTTCTTAACGTGGGACTTCATTTTGGTCTTTATTTGTATTTTAGGTCTCTCATATTAGCAACACCATGAGATGTTCAGCTTTTTGTGACTGATTTATTTCACTTAGCATTATGGTCTCAGGATTCATCCCTTTTCTTACAAATGACTCCAAATTATCCTTCTTTGTGACTGAGTAGTACTTTAGTGTGTACATATTTTCTTTGTTCCACTCTTCTATTGATGGGCTTCTGAATATTTAAAAATAATATTTTGTTAAGTTTATAGTATATTTTTAAAATTTAGAAATACATTATGTCTCCATCTAATCCACTTCCCCAAAAGTGTGGGAACATTAGAGACTTGTGTCAGAGGCCTGGGGAAGTCCTTTTACCTTCATGAGCTGTACCTTCCGTACCTGAGTTACTGGGGAGGGTCAGGAGAGAGGAAAGCCAGATGTGGTTGCACACACCTCTGTAGAGGATGAGGCAGGAGGAGAGTGAGTTCAGAGCTGGCCTAACAGTTTCTAAGAGTATGTAGGGTGGGGTGGGGGGGCATTTGAAACCACTGAATAGTAAAACACTGTGTAACTATTAACATATATAATGTGGCTTAGACTATTTAGAAAATGACATAAAGAAACACCAATCACAGATAACCTTGACAAGTTGTCAAATATTTCTTTTCATTAATATAGTGACTCTATAATAACTTGTTCTTCTGGATTGTAATACTATGACTCTGTCAAGTTGGAATTTTCTCCCTCTACTAGGGAAGTTGCAAGTACTGGTAAACAACTGAGAAACTACTAATAAATAATGGATAAATTGTCTCTTTAAGTATTAATAAATACAAGATATTTTAGTTATTTTAGAGCTGAAGACTATCAAATATTGAAAGAAATATGAGTTGTCTAACCATGTGAAGCAACCATAAAAAACAAAAGCCTTTTTCTGTTTTATAATTAGAATAAATTGAATATATTTTACTACTGGTTCTTGAAACACAAATATTGAAGTTTCTGTTTATTTTCTTTCAAGTAATCATGATGACAGTTTGCTTCTCTCTGAAAAATTACAGAAAACAATCCCCAACTGCTCAAAAAAATCCCGCTTAGGTCTCTTTGTCACCACAGAAATTGGGTACCATAGAGAATGTATGTCAGAATAAGGAAACGTTTTAAAATTTTACTTTCTTATGTTTGGCCTGTTTAAAGAAGCTAAGCAATTTGTTTCCTGTTTTTCCAATTCTGTTTGATTTCAAGTGACTGAGAAACTTGGAATGGTTCTAAAACTGAACAGTTTTTCAAAACAGAGTTCTTCTTAAGGCATATGAAGTGAATAATCACTTTGTGTGACACCTTACATGGGTTTGGAGTATTAGCATCTGCTATTAAATATTTCACCCATTATTACTGGTTGGGGGGGAGAACAAAGCTTGATAGTAAATGAAATAGTACAGCCAAGCAACTGTACTCTTAAACAGCAACTGTACTCTTAATTTAAAGATAGGAGCAAAATGTGAGTAGATTCACAACGTATGTGCTGATTTATTAGAGATGGCAGGGCTGGGGATATAGCTCAGTGGAATAAGCACCTGCCTAGCAGGCGCAGGGTCCTGAGTTCGATCCCCAGTACCGCCAAAAAAAAAAAAAAAAAAAAAAGAGATGGCATAATGACACATGTGCAGTATTAAACTTCATAATGACTGGCCAGCAGCAAAGGGTGAGGTGGTATTAGAAAATGTTGAGAAAGAGTCGAGACATGAAAAGTCCAATTACTTGTGTTTTCCTTTGTGTATATGTGATCAGACAATCAGAATAGTACAGTCAGCTTTCACTGCTAGTTTAATGGGAAACTTTAAAACCTATGAAATTGACATTTTACATAATATTTTCATGTCTCTGGGCTGCTAAATCTATGTTTCATATACATAATTCTCTGCCCCACATACATCTTTGAAAGTTAGAACTAAAGCCATTATGTTTATGAATTCCAAACATCTACATTTTGGATCAACTCCAGTTCTTGTCCATATGAGTTCCTTATGTAAACATAATTTAAATGCATTTCTATGGCTTATCGAGTTGGTTTTGAACCCATGTGCTGGTGATTATAAGAATCAACTTCACTTATCTTTATGCTACATTAATTCCTCTTACAGTTGAAAAGGGCAGGCAAAAGAATCCCAGAAGTCTATGCATCCAGACACAGACATCTCCAGATGTGCTGTCCTCTGAAAAAGCACTTGAATTGGCTCAGTATAAGACAAAATGTGAACGCCAAGGTGGATTCATCCTGCAGCTCAAGCAGCTTCTCTCCCATGGCAATATCAAGCTTGAAGCATTAACTGTTGTGATTCAGCACCTGCTCTCTGAGGTAAGGCTGTGAGCCCTGTGGGGGGTGGGCTCTGGGGTGGTGGGTGGGACACCACAGGATAGCTGAGGAAGGCCACCGTGATCACACCCTTGACTTGTGAATATGTTTAAATTAATGATTGAAAGGTCAGGTGTAGTTCATCCAACTCTTTTTTTTTCTGCTCACCTGCTACCCCAGTCAGTCTCCAGAAATTTGTGATGGAAACATTTTCTTAGTACTTCCTTTTGTCCTCTAGTGTCTCTCAATGAGGAGGTTAGTAGGGAAGAGGTAATTGTCTGAGGTGCATTTATATGCCTGTAGACCTCAGAATACCATTACTTTTTAAACTTTTTTTTAAATCTAGCAACAAAGGCTATGATTTTCTAAGGGAAAAACTAAAGCAAGAATGTAACTTGAGCTCTTCAGATATATTTTAGTCACAGTTTTAAAGATGTGTGACATCTCAATAGGAGAAAATGATTCCATTTGTTCTATAGTTAAGTTCAATCCAACAAACCCACACTGATTACAGGCAGAGACTACTGTGATGGGCTTGTCTGTTCAGAGAGGCAGACAGAAGTCAGGGAGGTTTGGTCCATGCCTTTGAGGGAGCTACCAGGACAGTAATCACTTTAGGATAATATTTGATGACTATTTTGTAGTTTTGTCTGTGTGTGTGCATATGTGCCACTGGAGACCCAACCTGGTGCCTTGTGTGTGTTAAGCAGGCGCTGGGCCACTGAACTACATAGAAAATGAAGACATTTACCTAGTTTTTATTGCATTTGTTTCTTTTTACTAAGTTAAGATAGGAATTCAAGAGTTGGCTTATAGAACAAAGCAGGTTGGCTTGAAAACCATATAAAGTTGATTGGAGGGAACACTTAGCTTTTCTATTTAGAGATAAGGCAACTAGTTTATCATACACAACCTAATGGCCCATCTCTCCCACTTTACTCACCCTCATCTCCCACATGAAATCCATCATTGGATCAACTAAATTCTTGGGCTGGAGGTACAGCTCAGTGGGCTAAGTGCTTGCCGCCGAGCACTAGGGCCCTGAGTTCAATCCCCGGTCCCGGAAAAAAAAAAAACTAAATTCTTGATCCTTGGCATTTCCTATTTTCACCTGATTTTGGCCATTCCTACCCATGCCTTCCTTGTTCAGATCAGTCTTTATGCTTGTACCATTTCTCTTCTATAATCTGTCCCAAGCACTGCTAAGAGCAATTTTTGTTTGTTTTTTGAGACAGGGTCTCATTATGTAGTTTAGGTTGGTTTTGAACTCACTATGTAGCTTAGGCTGGCCTTGAATATGCAGGGATCATCTGGCCTCAGCCTCCTGAGTGCTAGGATTACAGACATGCACCACCACATGTGACTACCACTAACAATTTTATCTTTCCAAAGTATCCCATTCTGCTGATTAAATAGTCTAGTGGGTCTCTGTTTCTACAGCTTGTCTGTCTTGTATCGTACACACTAGGCTTAGGGAGACTATTGAGCATCTGAACTGTAATCAGTCTGAATTGAGACACATTGTAAGTATAAAATACACATGGATTTCAAAAAGAATTTTAAAGAGATATAAGATGTATTTGATAATTTTATGTTAATTATGAAAATATTTTGGTCAGTAAAATATCAAAATTTGCTTCCTCTTTTTTAACTTTAACATTGTGGCTACTAGGAAAATCTCAATCACATAGAGAAGTCCTATTTGTTCTGATGGCTCTGGGCGATGACTCAGAATATGACACTCTTTAACCTGACATGAGCTGCTTTTTTTATTGTTACCTTCACTCCCCAGCGGTTCACCTGTGTATATGGGACGTGGAGGAAGGGCAAGAGGCTGTAACATTTCTGTAATTATCTACAGTGTATCAGATAGTCATACCTTATTAAGCCCTCAACAAAACCATAATGGATTGGAATTTGTAAATAAGAAAACTGAGGCATAGACTTACCAAGTAACATCAGACAGCGAGCAAGAGGGGGACTAGGACTTAAGCCAGAGGCTAGGACTTTAGGAGCTCAGAATTTCCTGTACTTCATCTTGTTTATGCTGTTACTGGGCTACTGCTGTGCCATGTCATGCTTACCTGTGTAGGTCTTTCTTCAATATTATCTCATCAGTACCTGCATTTACCTTACACAGGTCCATTATACAAACAACCAAAGCAAGTATGCAAAGTAAGTAAAGGAACCAGCCCTGCCTTCTGTTGCCCCTCAGTGGGCAGAGACCCACCAACAGATTCGAGGTGAAAGAAGTGTGTACTCAGGCCCTTTCTCAGTCTCCGCATACCTTGTGTGGCATCAGCATTCTTCACTGTCTGCAATCTTACTGTGTAAAATGCCTTTTCCTTTACAGCCTGGCTCTTCAACATAAGCCACATACTTTATCAGGTGTTCATGTGGGGAAGAAGTTGATCCAACACTGGGTTAAAAATTCTCTAAAAATATGTATATATATATACACACAGGAGAGCTAGGGTAATTGTACTACTAATGTCTGTTGGTGTATTGAAAGGAAGTGTTAATGTGTAATTGTTTGATCAGTCTTGCATGCCTATATCTGGTTATATGTGCAACCATTTTGAAGATGACATTAGGTAACATAATAGTCATTGTTAATATCCTATCACCATGTTTTGAAATTCTGTGTCATTTTTATTGCTCTCTATGCTGCTTTGTTTATGTATTTTTTTGTTATTTTGGTTTTTTTAAATGAAAAACAAAATTTGTATGTGTATGTAAGGATAGCTGGACTGGAGTATTATTGATATCTGTGGTTTATTGAGAGGAACAGTCAATGCTTAAAATTTTCTTTTTTCTTGATCAATTTTGCACACTCAAATTTGGTAAGCTGAAAACAATATGCAGTATAAGAACCATTGTTGAACTCCTGCCATCTTGTGTGGTGAAGCTCTGCATCATTTCCAATGTTTTTTAAAATTATTTTTCGTTTTTTAACTTGTTACTGCCTTTGATTGATCAACCTTACATTCTTAGGTGCAGTAGACTGAGCAACTTCATTGAAGATAGCAATATATAATATAGCAACCATTGTAAATTTCTGTCATTTTGTTTTGAGGTCATGTATCATTTTTGTTGTTTTTGTATTGTTTTGATTTTGTCTTCATTGTTGTTTTGTCAAAAAATGAAAAAAAATTTCACTGAGTTGGAACCCTGAGAGGCATGTGGACAGTGGACAGTGGTTGGAGAGGAAGACGCAGCTGAAGTAAATTAAACAATTAGAAAATTCCCAGAATCCTTTAGTTCGTTCAAAATCATCACAGAAGTGTGTGTGTGTATTCACACATATTGTATGTATCTATATGGCATGGGCAAAACTTCAGTGCATGTTAGTTTTTTTTTAAATTTAGTGCGGTAGAAGACACATTGTCGTTAATCTCACTTAAAAACACTCTCCCTTGCCTTATTCACTCACATTCTTGCCACTTTCTGAACCAGCTGAGGAATTGTGAGTTTTGGGAGATTTGATCAAAAATGCAGTGAACGCTGTTTCTGAGTGCCATGCAGTGGAAGAGCAGCCTTATGAAAACATTACAATGTATCTCCATCCACCGCACTCTCTAGATCTGGTACTGTGTGACTTGTGGCTTCCCCAAAGTCAAAATGACCGTGAAAGGTGAATGTTTTGGGTCACTTCAAGGGATCAGTGCAGCTATGACAGTACAACTAAAGACACTCACTAAACAGGACTTTGATTTCTATCTTTCTCTTTTATCGTACTGTGGATGTGGAACTCTGCATGTTAACAATACAAAGAACCAGATGAACTTGTTACCTGGACTATGAAGGGTTTATCTAAGAGAGAAACCCTAATCTAGGGGTATCTGAAAAAGAAGAAACAATGAATCAGTTTCTAACTGAGAAAATACATTTTATCATCTACAAGTGAATGACAAATACATTTAAACAGCCAGCCACCAGGAAAGTCAGGCAGAAACCCATAGTGTATGTTCGTTAGCATGCGGCCGTGGTGGGCAGCATTTCTCTTAAGGATCACACTTACAGCCCTCCATTTTTTCATTATCCTGCCCTGCTTCCTCTCAAATGGAGTTACCTGTTTGATGACCAAAGATTTGGGCCTGGACATTTCAGTTCCACGAAAGCTTCTTGAAAGCAGTGGCCTTATCTTAAATTCCTTATGTATTTTTTATAGTATATTCTGTGAAAAATGCTTCATTTGTACAGAGAAATAACTTGCCCACCAATCCGGAGGATAAATACCCTTCGTAAGGCACTTAGGGAAGGCGGTGGTGTCTCTGACTGACATTAGTATTTCTGAGAGGCGTGTATAACAGGCCAGGTAAAGAAGGTGGGCACACAGGGATATGGCATTGACAGTGAGGTGGGGCAGGCGTGATACTTGCAACTTGCACAGAAGAGAGGCCGGGAGCCTGGACAGAAGTGGGTGACTCAGGTCCGTGGTGACTCTTTGTGGTGCTGGGAGTCAAACCGAGGCCTCAGGTATGTTAAACGCACACTGCGTCGCTGAACTCTACCTTACGAGCCCTGTTTTCTGGTTTTTCATTCACATAGTAAGAGGTTCTTTCTCCGTAAGGGGATACATGTGCACGAAGAGGATGGACTAGTAAGGTGGGCGCCTCTGCAAGGTGCAGAGGTCCTGTCCGGTGTCCAGGCCTGGGTTGGTGAGGAGCAGGGCTGGCGCAGAGGCTAAGAGAGGTACGATAGGTCTAAGACACACTGTGAGGGAGAACTGACTGACTTCTGCATGTTCCTTTGAGACAAGAGTGATAGGTGACCACAGGCCTCTCTTCTTGCTATTGCTGTGAATGGCAGAGACCAGAGTATGCACAATGCTTCTAAAGCACAGGGCACAGGGTGGGTGTGCGCAGTGCAGTTGGGGGAATGCCTTGTAAAAAGCATGCCCCTGTAAAAAGCAAACTATCACCTGGTTGCATACATCATAAAATGTAATGGCTTTACAAAATTGTAGTTGGAAATTACGCCACCAAAAGTTTTCAATTTTTTCATCTCTTTTAAATTTCTGTGCACTTGAGAAGTGGTATAATTCTATTACCATTCTTCTGTTAGCTCTGTTGCTACTGTTGGAGAGAGAATGTTAAGCGAGTTCACTGCAAGTGTTTCAGGATTCCTTGTGGATGTTTAATAAAGCCATCTTTAATATTTAAATATTTATTTAATAAAGCCATCTTTAATAGTCTGGCTTTTCTGTCACTTTACTGATAAAATGTGCTGTTAGTCATCTGAACTAGATTACTAAGGTTTAAATTTACAAAATTGGGAGGGAAGGACATGATCAGTACTTTTAAAATTTTTCTTTCATTATTACCCAGGCAGATTGTCCTTAAAATTTTTACATTAGGAAACCAGTGGCTTTCTTTCTCTTTTGACACTGGGGACTGAACCCGGTGCTGTGTACATGTTAGGAAGTGTGCCACGCTGAGTTGTAAGCCAGTCCTACTTATTATTATTAAAACCTGGGCTCACAGATTTGTAGTTCAGAACAACTTAATACCATATGTTTAAAAATAAAGCATTTAGGGTACCCCCAAGGCCTCAGTGTATTTGCTGTTAAAAGTATTTAATAAATTTCAGTGACTGTTACTTGTTCATACAGTAGTGCTTGTGTCTAAAGCTTTTGCTGCTAGTGAGGGACTAGTGCAAAATAGACAATGAGATATCTATAACCTCTAACGCTCAAATCAGCATTTCAGAATTTTTAGATCAGTAGACCATGTTCTAAGGAATCACATTAAATATTGAGAGGAACATCATTCATTTTCAAATGTCTCTTAGAATTCTGAGTCACGACATGCCCCTTTCCATTGCCCCTCACCGAGTTTACAACCTCATTTAGTATATGGGTTTGAAAGAGCAACTTGCCCTTCTCTACGAGTAAGTGTGATAATCTAATGACCTCAATTAGAGAGGGGAGTAAAAGGGCTCACAAATCTAAAAATAACTCCATTATCCATGCAGAGAGGGTCAGTGTTTGTTTCCATTGTCCCAGTTGATATTTAAGTAAGTGGCCATCGATCAGTCTAGTGTCTGGCTCACGGTTTTCATAAATGAAGGGCTACGGCTTTAAGTGATCACAGGCAGCCTGTGCCAAAGGCAGAAGCTGCAGTATCAGCTTCTGTGGGGAGAGAAGAGTCTGAGGCTTACGGTAACCTGCAGGAAGGCCACCAAAGGCCAATGGCGCTCCTTCTGGTAGAGCTTTGAATGTAGGCAGACCTGACTGGTGAGTGGCACAGCCACCTGTGCACTTCTTGGACAGAAGCTGGAAAATGGGCTGCCCCAGCAGCAAAATGTGCCTCAGTCCTCCATGTGCAGCAACGAGGGTAATTAGTTTTTGTTTATAGTGCTTTTCTGGAAGAATGTCAGGGAGTACCGCAGAGGGTGTCTGGAATCCGGGGAACGCTTTGAATGACAAGCAACTCTTGCTGCAGAGGCAGGATGGATCTCATGATCTCTGCAATACATGATCCGGATGCAGTGGGAGCTACATCTGGGGCTAACCCAGAGAGGGCATTTTCAGAGCTTTGAAATTCTGTGGTTGCCTTAGTTATGCCCTGGTGCTAGGCAATCTTGTAAGGAACTGTGTCTGACTACTGTGTTTGTATGAGTGTGTGTGGATGTGTGCTTTCTTAGGGGTTGCCGGTAACTTGAAAATTATTCTCTATTATAAGGTTGGTGGTTACTTTTAAAATACTGAAATAGCTGCCTGGATTCTTTTGGTTCATTTCTCTAACATTTCCCTAGCTATACTAATCCTTGAAAACTATGAATAGCTGAAAAAATCAATTTGTTATTTTTTTGTCTAAAGGATTATTTTTTGCCATAGCTTTATAACAAAGATCTATGTCTGTCTTTTAGAAGTTAAGGATTGCTCTTGTGGCAAAACTTTATTATCTGTGACTACAGGACAAAGTATATATAAGTGCCTATGTTTAGAACATTAAATATTTATCTTAGACCAATTAGGCCTCTATTGCCCTTGGAGGAGGAGAATGGGTTTCATCTTTAGTACAGTATGCATTAGCTGAAAGGTGCTAGGGATCAGCAGCAAAGCTCGAGCTCAAAGCAAGTATTTTTAAATAAGCCATTCAGTTTCTCAAAGGAAAAGTTTCATGAGGACCTGAAAAAATACACTTTTGAAACACGGATTTCCTTTACAACTAAGAGGCATCTGTGTTTTTCAACAACACAAACTGTGTTAGCCTAAGTGATGGATATCTTGGCTTCTCAACTTCTGGGTCTCGTTTTCCCAGTGATAACAAATGTATCCTGACTGAGACAAGGCCCTCCCAAAAACATCAGTAATTTGATGTGTGTTTTCCGCAGCAGGAAGAAGCACTGAAACAACGCAGAACCCTGTCTCAAGAACTTGTTACTCTCCGGGGAGAGCTGGGTAAGAGTTTTGTCTTTTTTGGGGTGGTGGCGGTGGTGGTAAGTTTTATGGGGCAGGGGAGAAACTGGAAAATTTAGTTTTCTGGTCTGCATCAAGGCTGGAGTAACCAATGGCAGCTATTACTGCTTGCTGTCTGGTATCTCTGCAAACACTTAACTATCGACATTTCTTTTGAATCTTGGCAGCTTGACTCCAAATTCACAGAATTCCTGGCACTGATCTCACTAAGCCTAGCAGAACCTATGATGACCAAAACATGTCTCTTGCTGAAGAGAGAGGGTCAGAATGACTTTTAGTCATTATGTGAATTCCTGTTAAGTAATTCTATCATTTTTTTTCTGAACCACTTTTCATCTTAAAGAGCGTGAAGGAAATTCCCTTTCTGGTAGCAGTAATTGCATCACCCTCTGAGGCATGGCTTGTGAGGCGTGGGTATGAAGTGTAAAGGTGCTGCCTATGAGAACAGTGCATCAGAAAACGGTGTCGTCTGTGCTCATCCAACAACTTGGATGGGGCTGAAGGTGAATGAGCACCCAACACCACAGGACTGCATGGGTCTGTGACATTAAACACTTCATGTTCCTCTCCATAGGCCAAACTCTCAGTTATTGTCTGCCCTGGAGACCCTATTGCAGAACAGAGAAGGTTCTGCTTCCCCCTCCCCAACTGCTATGCTGGAGTGAGCAGACTGCTGTGAGGTCTCCCGGTCTACAGAGGCTCCTCAGTCTAGCCCCAGCCAGACCTAAAGTTGTTCATGCAAAGGCTGCTTTCCTAGCCCTTTGCAGCTTTCTGGGCCTATCAGCCACTTCCTCGGGAAGTGTGCATCAGCATGAGTATAAGTAAGTAATGAATGCAAAGGTGACAGAGAAGCAAATTGTGTTCATCCCATTTGAGAATAATTTGTGTTTTTCTATGGACAAGACCAGAGTTTAACACATTCATGATGAGGCTGTAATTTGTATGTCTTGCTGCTGGGTGGCTCGAACCTCCAGGGCTACATAAATGACTGTCCCATGCATGACTGCTACTTCTACCACCAGCCAGCAGGAGTGTGTTAAGCATTGCCAATCTAACTTGCAAGACTGGAGCACTCTTGCTGCACCACCAAGCCCAGCCCAACCGGGCAAAGATCGCAGGGCCCTGCCTGAGGCGTCAGCACTTTCTTCCTTTATTGTCTCTTTCCCCTCCCAGCGGGAGGCAAGGCCAAACTCTTGGTTTACTCTCTGGATTCCTACACATGCCTAAGCAAGACATCATTCCTCGCCTTATTGTAGGCCATGGAAATTAAGGACACTTTATGAAAAAGTAATTGTAAGACAAAACTTCAGTGAAACAGCATAAGGAAACCACGGGTAAGGAGCAAGCAGCCCTCGGGCGGAAGGCTCCCTGCCTGTGACTCGGCTTAACCGCCGCCCCTTCAACTGTCCAAATGGCTAACTTAATTTGCTTTTGTCTGTGCTGTAAGTATTATAATGAACACAGAGTCAGAAAATCAGGAAAGGGGCCTTTTGTGTGTTTCAGAGTTTATCACACCCCAGTAGGGGTAGAGATGGGCCTGCCTATGTTTCGCATTTCAGCCTGTCTCTTAGGCAGGGCCAGAACCAGAACAGAACACTGGGCTCATTCACTCTACTTGAATGGGGGATCCTCTTTTACCTTTCATTGGGTGGCACAGTTAAGCAATTTAAACTGGGGCCCAGATACCCGGCACCTCCAGCTAGGCACACAGCCTGTCAGGAAGTAACCACTGGTTTGTACCCACTCTTACCTTCCATCTGTGCTAAGGGTAGTGTGTCCTGGTGTGCTTTTCATGCGGCTGTCCAAGTGTCAGGACACAGAGGGTGGCCTGTCCATATCACTCTGTCACCGGGGCTGTACTCAGGGAATGTGTCATTGCACTGTAGAATAAGACAGTGTTGCTTGAGTAATAGCATAAAGCATTTTGGAAAGAGTTTCGTTCTATGTGGGTTGAGAAGAGAATCCATTAATGCTTGTGATGAAACTGGCCAGGAAAAATGTCTCAAGGCTTCCAGCTGGAATATAATTTTTAGTGTGAGCTGAGATGGAAAGAGGTAAGTTTCCATAGCAGAGTTCAAAACTCTGTTTTTAAAATTTGAAACAGTAAAATGCTTAGGCTTGTGTTGTCACAGTAGCCTGGCTCAGCTCCCTAGTCGCTGGGTGACCTAGAGCAAGTCACGTTGTGTGTCTTTGTCCCAATTTTATTCTCTCTAATATGTCAGTGATAATTTTCGGCCCCAAGGGTGGTCGTAAGAATCACACGAGGTAATTATAAGGCATTGAAGGAGAGCAAGTGTTAACTGCTACTGAGTAATGGGTGTTAAGATATATGTGGTTTTATAGCAGAGTAATTAACCACCTTTGCTGCTTTGTGAGGGCATAGACCATGCTTTAAGAAGAAATAGTAATTAAATGAAATACTAGAAACCCCTCAGGACAGGCTCTTTAGACACAAAAGGAAGTGAAACCTGATCAATCCTTTCATGACATAGGGGAGTTCAATGTGTGGAGTTGATAGTCTAAGTTTTTGTCCCTCCATCCCTAGTTACTAGTTACCTGCCTTCTTTGGGTGCAGTTCCTTTATTAGTGATATGAAGCCTGCATGCGTTTGCTGCGTTGTTGCAGAGCCTGAGTAGAACAGTAACACAGGAGAAGCAGCGGCAGGGGACTGGTCCATCGCGGACAGCTCACGGACAGAAAACTCCCCTCATGTTGCTATCGTCATCACTACCCCATCACCCGGGTATCCACTTTTCTTTCCAGATCAATAATGCAGGGTCCTTGATGTGCTCTCCATTGGACAATTTTTCTTTACCTTCTCTATGAATGTGCGGATAAGGTTTCCAAACTACCAAAAGTTGTGAACAATAAAAGACCACTCACACACCAGGCACACTGAAACCCAAGTGAAGTCTGTCCTTTTGACCTTCAGACTCTCGGCCCTCTGCTCATGCCCACCACTGACTGACAGTCTCATCTCACTGGTGAGTACGCCTCCTGCCGCATTAAGCCAGCTCACTGTAGACGCAGCCTGCGTGCTTCTGCCATCTGAGCCACATGCCTGCAAAGCCTTTTCAAAATGCCCTCAGTCTCAAACAGAACCATCACACTCCCCTTGGGCCAGTCATCCCTGGATACTTTACCCTGGTGTGTTGACTGATATTTTGTCTCCCTTGTCTTCAGACAGTAAAGTCCTTAATGCGGAGATTCTTTCCTGCGTACTACTGAGAAAAAAGTATAATATGCCCTTCATTTTCATGGGTAATTGATAAATATTTATTGGCATTTGAAGTTTTAAAGTTCCTTTTTATTTAAAAACAATATATGAAAAGAAAAATTTTAAACAAGAATAGCCCATAGCTCCACTATTCAGACATAGTTTATCTGCATAGTCCCTTGCCTTTGTTTATATGAATATATACAACTTTATACTCTAGTGTTTTAAATTAAGGTATAATTTACACACAGTGAGATTCTTGTTATTCCATCAGTTGCGACAAACATATATACTCATATAACCTACACCCTTAGCAAGGAGTAGAGCATTTCTGTGACCCCAGAAAACTCCCTTATGCCCCATCAGTTCCTCTTTATCCCCCCAGAAGCAAACACAGATCTGCTTTTTACTGCCATAGGTTAGTTTTGCCTGTTCTACAATTTCATATAAATGGAAGTATACGTTATGTTTGTGTTTGACTTTTTTACCCAGTGGGGTGAGAGTGTGTGTGTGTGTATGTGTGTGTATACGTGTGAGTATCCTACACTGACGGGGAACTTGCAGTGATCCTCCTGCCCCAGTGCTCAAATTATAGGTGTGCACCACTAGACCCAGCACAACCATTGTGATGTTTTTGAGATGCACTTATATTGTTAGATGTATGCTCTGATCCTTTGAAAGTTAACAGGTCTAGCCCTTCTCCGTACTGTCTCACAGCCTGCACTACAGTCATGTTTAACGACTGCGGGAAAGTCTGCACAGCGGAGGTACCACGGACTCCTCTCAGATAGTGTTATAATCCACTATTTTCTCACCCATTCCCTATGTCATGAACTGACACTCTTAGGACAGAGATCAGTGGTGGTGAACCTGTGGCACGCTTGTTATTGTACTTTTCTTTTAGGACAAGATGTTCATGTTACCTTTTCTGTGCTAAAACCTCGGTATTGAGGGTTAATTGCAGTCTTGGTTGCTGTCTGGGTGCTCGATCACTGAAAAGTTCACCACCACTGACACGGTGAGTAGGACTCCGGTGTGCTTTCCTAGTCCGCTCCTTCCTAAACCGTAGGCACCTTCTTGCTCATGCAGGGCTGTCTGCAGAGGAGCTGTCCTGTGTGGTCAGACTTCAGCTGCACATCCCCTTATTTCCTGAACCCCCTGCAGTGTCTCTTCATTTAAACCTGTTTGTCAGAGTCTCTCCTCAGCTTCTGTGGTAGACTGTTCGTTCACTTACCACAGCGCTGACAACTGAATCACACTCCCTGCCCTCCGTCCTCCACATGCATGTCAATCTGTGTTCAGAATATTACCCAGATCCAGCCTTCCTCAGCGTTCTGACCACTACTCTTCTAATGTAAGCTCCGTAATTTCTCTACCTAAAAGGCACCGCAGTGGACGCCCAGCAGGTCGCCTCCACGCCTGCCTTTCTCTTCTGCACGTGATCCCAGGAGTGTGCTAATAAATCTGATGTGTTTCCTCTACTAGACATGTTTAAGAATGTAAATGATGGTCTGGCATTGGGGAAAAGTCTGGACATATTAAAGCACAACACTGAGCGGAATGGCCACGGCCTTTGCACCAGACTTTGCCCTTCTTTCTCCTCCTGGACTCCAAGCGTGGGCGTGGCCATACCTCTGTCCACATCTTTTGCATATATTGTCCTGTCTGTCTCTAACCTGCTCCCCCTCTTTCTACTACCCTTCCTCTTCTTGCGTCTCAAACTCTTCATGTGCTTATTTTTCCTAAACTATCATTTTTTTTGTTGCTAAACTATCTGTGTTCAGTTGTGTTTTGACCATAACTTTGAAGCAAATCAAATTTTGCCTCTTCTATGCCCTTTGTACAAACTTCAGTCTTTATTCTTATAGTTATTTATTTATAGACCTTCTCTTGGCATCTAGAACTATGGCTTTTCAAAGGCAGGGTTAGTGTCTCCTTCATTTTTGTACCTCTCCCACCTTCTGCCTGCAGGTAGCTGGTGCTTAAGCTATAGCGAATGAGATTTTGCTGCTGGGAATGATAGCTGGAGGAAGGGGCTTTTCTCCTCATAGTGTGCTAGTATACTGGGTTATGTGTACATATGTTTTCCTAGGAACTGTTTTAAGGATAAACATTTCTTTAGGAATGAACAATAATAAAGATAAGCTAAACTCTATTGTAAAGACGTCTGACAGTCCCACTTAATCAGCAGATCATTTTGAACGTGTCAGCCTCTGATATAGTTCACATTTAAAGGTCTCCATCCACAGTGAACGCTTTACTTCCCAGGGAGTAAATATGTCATTTTATTTCTAGGGTCATGCTGAGTGACAGCTGGTATATAAGGGGCCATCATTATGATCTTTCGGAGTTGCTTTTTACTTTAATCCTCAGAATCACATTTTTCATCTAAATTAAGAAAAAGTACTTTGTATTCAAAATTAGCTTTCAGCCATAAGAACTTGACACTTAACTCTCACATCATTTTATACGTTAATCCTGATTGTTTCTATTTTATGAAGCAAGTGGTATTTTAGCCCTTAATTCACAAACATTCTCATAAAATGTAAAAGACTAATTGATTCTCCCCTCTGCATAAACATTAAGATGAATACAGAAGTGACTTTCATTGGGCACCTACACATTACTAACCAGCTTTTGCATTTTATAGAAAGAAAGAATACTGTGGCTGTAATCCCAGCGCAAATTTGAACTCAGCCGGTGCGGCTGAGCAACTCAATGAGGCCTAGTTTCAAAATTAATAAAAAACGGGCTTGAGATACAGTACAGTGCAAAGGCCCTGGCTTCAATCACTGTTATGAAGGTGGGAGAAGAGAGAGAGAGAAGAAAAAGGAAAAGAAGAAAAGAGAAAAATTCACTTTCTTAAGGTCAAAATACCTTAAAAGCAAAGATCTTGGATAAGATCTGGCCCTAGGATGGCCAGCTTCCCAAACACTGTCAGGGAAAGCAGGGAGCTCCATGCAACTTTTTTAAATGTTGGAAATCACTTGACAGACATGCTAGTTTTCATTGGTAAGCTCTTTTGGAGTCTTTTTCTAATCAAGAATTTAAGAAGTACAGCACCAGGCATAGTGGCGCACACCTGTAATTCCAGGACTTGGGAGGCTGAGGCAAGAGGATCACAGTAAATTCAAGACCAGCCTGGGCTACACAGTGAGTTCAAGGCCTGCCTGCCTCAAAAAGCCAAAAGCAATTTTAAAAATAGAGTTGTAGTATTATTTAGTAATAATGTCTTATTATCTTCTAAAAAAGTAAGTCTTATAATCAAGATTAACCAGTGCCTCCGAGTATCAGACTACCTTACACCTAATGGAATGTGCTAGTTCTTTCATTGTTCCAGTGTGGACTATAATTTTGGTTTAAGAAGGCTGTATATTTTAAAATAACTTTTAAAATTCTTTATAGTTAAGTCACTCTTGAGTTACAAAATTCCACAAGTGATTTTCTAGAAGCAGCCTTTAAAAAAACCCAAAACCTATCATAACAGAAACCAGTTTTGTTCCCAAACAGAGCCACAGAACTCTTTATCTTTCTGAGTTATTTGTGATGGCGCTGACAGCCACTTCAAGCTTAGTTCTCTCTTTTCCAAACCACGTCTCTCCTAAACTTGGGCTCTGACTGGCTGTATTTATAAGTAAAAGACCATTTTCTTTCACATGTGAGGGTGAAAAATGTTACCAGTGGTATCTGTTTTTAAAAGCATATGATTTATTTTCTTTGTCTTAACTCCAGACTGTTGACTTTTTGATTTTCCTGACCTAATGCCGTTTGTTTAGAACAGCAGCCTTCAAACTTTATTGTGGAATGAAGTAGACCCAGTTTGAGTGCAGGCTTTTGGTTCTCATGCCCATCAGAAAGTGTGAGCCCTGGGCCATTCTGACTCACTTGGCTTGGGAGGGACTCAGACATCTTCACTTTTAATGATCGGATGGGTGACTCTGACACAGGTGCTCCTGGGAGTACACTTTGACACCATATGACCTGCCTAGAATGTTCTTTCTTTTATGCTAAATACCATATAAAAATCAAGTAAGCATATGAGGAGTAATACAAGGTAGCTTCAACCATGGGACTTGAGTCCCATTCCTGTAAATCAGACTTGCAAATTTTATGCATGCCAAGGACTTTCACAGAGCTCATTGGGCTTCATGCCCTAAAAATGATTCATCAGGGAGAAGGAAAGGCAGACTAGTTAGTACCTGATGCAGAATCATCTTTTTATTAACATTAAAATTATTTTTTTATTGAAGTGTGATGTTTTTCAAAGACAAACTCGTTTTCCTCAGGCCAGAATCTGGGGATGCATTGTTAGTCCTCCAGCCATGCTTGCTTCTTTGATCTGCTGTCCATCCTAGATGCTTTTGTTTTTTTATGGAATATTTATTGTTGTGAAAAGAAGAGCATATGTTCTACAGCCAGCCATTGGGCAGTGAGTGAGCTGAAAAGCAGCAGAGCCCTTTCAGGCCCATATTCAAGGCTGGCAGAGCATAGGCAGGGAGAACCTCGCAGCCCAGCGGAGTCCAGCTGGCTCCCCTGTCAGAGGCTGGGAGATGGACAGACCAGGCCAGGTTACCTCTCTGTCTGCCAGCAGGACGTCATCAGGACTGATCAGTGCAGGAGAAGAAAAAAAGACCATTTTCTATCTCCCTTCAGTAACGCTTCCCCAGAACAATTAGGACCTGGTATCCCAACAGATCCATTGTGTGTCCTAATTAACTTCTCTGTTTGATATCTCAAGTTGGGAAGGCAGCTAGTCAGGTCCTATTTGGTAGTCTGTGCTGTGGAACTTCGGGGTTAAAGTCTTGACCTGGGTCTGCCATTTCAGTCCTCCCTTTGCCAAAATGAGATTTATGATAATACTTTTTATCAAATCAGAGCATTATTATATGAACACAGTGACATATGTGCACCCATGTTTATAGCAGTGCAATTTGTCTTAGCTAAATCATAGAAGCAACTGAAATGTTCATCAACTGAGGAATGGGTAAAAAGTTGGGGTATTTTTATACAATGGAGTATTACTCAGCTATAAAGAAAGATAAACTCGGGGCTTTTACAGGTAAATGGTCACAACTAGAGACGATACTCATAAGTGAAATAAATCAGACCCACATGTATAAACATCATATTGTCTCATAGTGTAAGAACCTGAAAGAGTGAATAAAATATAAAAGGTACAGTAGATATTGTGAAAGGGAAGGAAACTGCTCAAAAGGAAAGAGCAACTGGGATGGGAGAAAAGAGAAAAGAAAGAAAGTAGGGAAAAATATGTATATAGATATACACAGGGATAGCTAAGATAGTTGTACTACTGATTTCTGTTACTTTATTGAAAGGAACAGTTAATGTTTAATTGTTTGATCAATCTTACATGCCTATATTTGTTTATCTGAATAACCAATTTGAAGATATCAATATGTAATACAACTACCATTGTTAATGTCCTGTCACCTTGTCTGAAAATATATATTGCTTGAATTGTTTTTGTGTTATTTTGTAAATGTCTGTGTCTGTTAATATGCTTTCATTCTTTTCTCTTTAAAAGTATATATATATGTATAATATTAAGAAATAAATGCAAGCATCCTTTGTAAAGATTGAAGTGAGTTTGAAAGGCATTTATGGGAGAGTTGATACTGCAGGCATTTTATAGACATCTATTCCCCATAAGTTATGGTTAGTGGAGGACTTTGAAATTGGTTCATATTGATTCATGAATGTAATGCCCAAGAGCAATTGGAAAGCCATTTGCAGCTAATTTTGAAATTTAGGAAAGAATCTTACCTACCACATGTTTGCCAGGTTTCTTGGTCACATGAAAAAGTACCTTTGGAGAAGCAAAAATTGGACCCCTTCTGAGTGAGTGACTCCACAACCTGTGAAGACTTACTAGACAGAGCACAGTGATAACTCAATACTGCACCATGTTCTCCCCAAGCCGTAAGGTCGGCAGAACAGACACACTTTTCGTGCTTTTTCTAATCAGGTCATGTGGGCCCTGAAAGTTGGAAATTCAGATAGTCTGGGTCCCACCCTTTTGTTGCTTAATAAACTGCTGCTACCTTTTCACAAAGTATTAGTTCACTTTAAAAAATGGTTATTTTGTTCAGGGGTATTCCTATCTCCATTTAAGATAGATTCCTGCTTTAAGAGTCCCCTGCCCTGGAGTACTTTTCACAGATTATTATGCAACAACCATACTACCCTGGAAGAAGGCAGTCTCTCCACCTGTGGTTCTGCACACGGGGTGAAGAGAAGTAAGACAAGGGTGTTAACATTTATCCTGAGAAGTATTTTGATGGTTTGAGTGAAGAAAGGCAGGCAGGCACCTAGAACTCAGTGCTGGTGGCCAGCTTCTCAGGTGACCAGAGAGGGACTGAACCCAGGAAGCAGAGGTGGACACAGGTGTCTCACTTCCCTCATAGTGCAGAGAAGGTATGCTCTCTGAATAAAGGATGCTGTCTACAGCAGATTTGCCAGAAGCGTTAGGAGAGAGAGAGAGAGAGAGAGAGAGAGAGAGAGTGTGCGCGTGCACGTGCGCGTGCGCGTGTGCGTGCTTGAGCATGTGTTTGCAGTTGGACAGTAGAGTCATTGTCTTGATTGTCCCTTCTTTCTGCCACAATCTCTGTGTGGCATCATGAAAACTTGCCTGACCTTCCTAGTGACCCTGATTTCCCTGTTTTATTTTCCCTTTTCTTTTATGAATGATTTAGGAAAAACAACCTAAAAGTCAAGAAGATTGCTGTTTTGTGTAATGTCAAGAATAGAAGTAATCATAGGTGAAGATTTGAGGTAGATATATATTCACTGTAATGTCCTACCATCTATATGTGTGCATGTATATTTAACTTTTTTGAATACTGGACAAGAAATGGTCATTTTTTACCTGTGCGTTTCTATGGATTTTGTTGTTGTTGGGGGATGTTTGTTAGTTTGGTGGTGGAGCTAAAGATTGCACCCAGTAATTGTTATATTCCATTATGGAATCCCAAGCAAGTCTCTGAGGACTCTTCCAACCAGACTTGAATTGGTTAGTAATGAAAGCAGTAACATGTAGCTCACACTTACTCTGGTCAGGCACACAGCCAGGTGCTAGATAAATCTTACCTTATTTAATCCCATAGGGAAGGCACTGGTATTATCCCCACTTAAAATGGTGGGATAGTTGTACTACTTAGAAAGCTTAGTAGGCTTAGACAGCTCAAGTAATCTGCTCAAGTCACAGAGCAGATAAATGCCATGGCTGAGATTGGAACGTAAGTATTCTGACTCTACTAAGAAATGTATTTATGATCTTGAGCATTAGAATATTTTTCATTGTCTCATATGAAGCATGTTGTTGTGTCATTTCAAAAGACTATTAATTTCAAGTCATGACTATGAAATGTTTTCCTTGGTAAACAGACCATTTATTCATCATCAAAGGAAAACGTGCCTCTATGAGATGGAAATAATAGGTCTGACCACCCTCCTTACAAATTTCCACAAGAACTCATCAAGCAATGGCTCCCTTTGCCCTCTGCAAGGATAGCTGCTGAAGGGCCTGGGGTGAATCTGGTTGTTTGCTGAGGTTCTGTGATATGGAACATTTTCATATCATTGTCTTGGTTACTTTTCTCTCGTTGCTGAGAGAAAATACCCAACACCCAAAGTTAAGGAAGGAAAGGTTACAGTCTATGGAGGTTTCAGTCCATACTTGGCTGGTTCTGAGGCAGAGTGGCACATGGCAGAGGGCAAACATTCATGGCGGCAGAGCACAGCAAAAGCAGCTAGCAAAAGGGAGGAATGGCTGCAAGCAGCCTCTTTCTACCTCGCTTACATTGTAAACAGGCTGCCCCCAACCACCTGTAGCCAGTCTCCATGCCCTCCTCTTCCACAGGCTCAGGATATATACAAAGTAAGCACTCTGGCTCACTGCTGAGTCACTCAGCCAAACCTTTAGACTCCCCAAGTTGACACAATGTATCAACCATAACAGTCATCCAAATAACTGTTTGAAAAGCAAAATTTAAAGCCTTTATCCACTTCCTATGGAATGTTTTTTCCTTGCTTAGCCAGGGTTAGCTATCAGGACAAGTCTCACATTTTTCCTGTTCTTTTGTTGGCCTAGAATTCTCAGGGCTGGTTTGTCTCAGGGTGTAAGTGTCAACTTCTGCTCTTTAGTTTTAAAGATGATTTTTTTAAAATGAGCTGGGGGGTTGTTTTGTTTTGTTTTGAACTACGGAAACTGTAATTTTTATCTTAAGGTAGCTAGCGTTTGTATTTTACAAGTGTGCATGTGTACAAGTTATAATCACAGGTTACCTACAGCAGTGGTCACTTGGTGTGCTTTTTAAAATTAACTGAAGGAATGGTTAAAGCAAGGGCAGAAAGGCTCCTTTGACTTTAGCAGATTTTGTATTGGTGTAGTGACTTCTTTGAACCTCACTCCTATCACTGGGGGGAAACTCTGAGCTTGCTTATTTCAAAATCTTGATGGTTTCATATTTGGTTTTCTGCTTTGTTGGGTGTTTGATGATGTGAAAGCAAGGAGAGCTCCAGAGAGTGAGCAAGCAAAGCATGGTGAGGGCAGGAGTGGGAACTCACACAGGTGTACTGTAAACCTCTCCTACGCTGTGTGAAGCTGGGGTGACGACCTCCCTGCACACACAGTGTGTTGCAGCAGACTAGGAGTGCTCTGAGAACCTTTAGTGCAGTTTTTACATGTGCATCCTTTTAAAAATAGTTCAGGACTTCTTATGCCAAATAAATGCTTTCTTAGGAACTCAGGTCAGTTTATTGAAACTAAAAGCATTTGTGAGAGTGGCAAGAGCAGCCCAGATGTTTCCTACACAGTGCGCCTAGCCTGGTAAACAGAGGTCTCTGCACAGCTGCAGGCTGATGTCACTGTCTAGGGCGGGGGCCTGCCATTGTGGATTGTGGGAATAACAGGAGTCAGCCACCCCACCCCCACCCAACCTGCTTTCTTCTGGTCAACTCCTTCCCATCGGTCCTCCTATCGTCCTTCGCACGGTGGACAACAAAATTCCATGCTATTTGGGGCTTTATTTTTTTTTCTAACAGAAGAAACAGCCCTGTCTGGCGGCTACTGTGGAAGGATTTCTGAATACCCTATTTGACTTTAAGCAGTAAACACAGTAACATTAGCTTCAGCCGACTGACTTTCCACTGTACACAGATAAAACAATAGGGCTGCAGTCATGGGTCCCACGCTTTCTCTGAAGGGCGCATCCTGTGTTAGACATGTGAAGTGGGCAATCAAAAAGTACTTGTAACCAGCCCACAAAGGCCTCCAATCACTTTTTACTCAGAGAAATGTTGATTTCACATGACTTTTTCATTTAATTCCTTTAGAATTTCAGTTATCAGTAAAGTAAAAGAAAACCCTAACTAAAGGCTCGTAGCATAGATGTTATAGACAGCACTAATCTAGTCTCCCCCTGCTGCCCCTGAGGAACCATCCCCACTCACAACAGAGTAGTACTTGTATCACATGGCTTATGTAACAGTCTGCTAGCCTAACCCGCGGCGATATACCACCTCAGGCCGATAGGATGACCGTTATATATGTGTGCATTTAAAAAATAAAGCATGCTTAGACGAGGATGTGAAGCCTGCATCCACCCTTATTATTACATGGTGTGGCCACTATGTGAGACAGTGGTGGCCCCTCAAATAATTAGAGACAGAATTTGCTAGATGACCCAGGGACTGCGCCACTGCCCATCTGTACAGAAGGGTTTGCACTGCCAGTCACAGCGTCGCTATTCTCCGCGGCCAAATAGTGGGAACAAACTGAGCATCTGTCAACGGATAAACATGTTTTAAAGTGTGATGTGTATGTACAAAGAAATAATGTTTAACCCTAAAAAGGTGGGTGAACCCTGAGGACGCTGTGCTGAGTTAAATAAGCCAGCCAAGAAAATGACAAGTCCTGTGAGACTCTATTCCTGGGACCTTCCCAGTGAGGTCAAATGCATGGAGGGTGAAGGTAAAGTAGTGGCTGCAAGAGGCTGGCGGGGGGTATGAGAATTTATGTAATTGATACGGTGTTTTCATTTGGGGGCACTTGGGGGTTAAAGTTCTGGAAATGGGTGGTAGTGATGGTTGCACATTGGTATAAATGTACTTAATGCCACTGAATTGTACAATTAAAATTATTAAGATAAGTAAATCTTAGGTTAGGTCAGTTTTACAAAAAAATTCTAAAAATTAAAAAACCTGACCAAACCCTCTCTTCCACCCACCTAGGAATAAATGTCCTTGGGTGCCACTTCTCGGGTCAGCACTGCTGGTTCTGCTCTGGCTCTGTCTACTCACTTAGACAGAGAGCCTCCAAGTGGGAGGCCCCTCAGCAGCCCTGGCACAAGGCGGCTTGGTGGGTGGAAGAGACCTGGTCATGCGCTGACAGCACTGCAGGACAAACTGCTTACCAGTATCCAGTCCTCTGCTGTCTACTCGCTCTGCCTGCGGGCAGGTTCTTTACCCTCTCTGTGAGCAGTGGAACTGATTAGAAAATACAGAAAGAGCTCCAAACACTCAGCCACCTTATCTTGGACAAAGGAGCCAAACCCCTTCACTGAAAGAAAGGCAGCCTCTTTAATAAATGGGCTGGAAAAACTGGCTTTCCACGTGCCAAAAACTAAACCATGTCTCTCACCATGCACTAAACTAAAATTCAAATGGATCAAAGATCTAAATATTAAAAGAGAAACACTAGATCTGCTGGAATTTAGAATGGGTAGAACTCTGGAAGACGTAAGTATAGGCAAAGACTTTATGAATAAAACCCCAATTGCACAGTAAATATCACCAAGAATCAACAACTGGGATCTCATCTTATTAAAAAGTTTTCCACAGCAAGAGAAACCACCAGCAGAGTGAAGGGACAACCTACAGTGTGGGAAAAAATTTTGCCAGCTGTTCCTCAGACAAAGGACTAATATTTAGAATATAAAAAGAACTTTAAAAACTGAAACCCCCAAATTTAAAGACTCATTCAAAAATGGGGATTTGAAATGAATAGATACTTCTCAGATGAGGAAATAGAAATGACAAATAAATACATAGAAAATGTCCAACATCACTAGTGATTTGAGAGCTACAAATTAAGACAATGATGAGATTCCATCTCACTCCAGAACGATGTTGGCTACTGTGAACAAATCAACTAATAACAAATGTGGATGCGGCTGTAGAGAAAAAGGGGGACTTCTCCACTGCAAGTGGGAGTATAGCCTGGTGTGACCTCTGTGGAGATCAGTGTCAAAACTCCTTATAAAACTAGGATTAGAGGTGCCATTCAAACCAGCTATTCCCCTTCTGGATATCTTCCCAAAAGAATTAAAAGCATACTGTAGCAGTGTATGCACACCTGTGTTTATAGTGGCACAGTTGTCATAGCTAAATCGCGGAAACAGCCCAAATGCCCATCAACAGATGAATGGATAAAGATGTGGTGTTTCTATACAGTGGAGTACTGCTCTGCCATAAAGAAGAATAAGCTTGAGACATTTCTAGCTAAATGGATGCAGCTTAAGACCATATTGTTAAGTGAAATAAATTGTACACAGATGTTTAAATACTGTTGTTTCTCTGGTGTGAGAAATTGAAAGTGTAAGTAAGGACCAAAATGTATAATAAATATTGGGAAATGGGAAGAAAATGTTGAAATGGGAAGGGTAATTAGGGAGGGGAGAGGAAGGAGAAAGGAAGTGAGGGGCAGGAAAAAAAGTAGAATGAAAGAAATGTAAACAAAGCTTTTCCAAATAAGGAGGGGAGGGGGATAAAGGGAGGGGGGAATAGGGAAGAAAACAGCAAGACGTCATGTACAGGTACAAACTTCCTGTGATTAATGTGATCATTACATATACCTAAAACGTACCAACACTATACACATGCACACACACACACACACACCACACACACACACACACAGTTAGGAATCAGATTTTCTCAGGCTCTCTGGAGGGCTAGGCAGGATAGTAGGGCATGGAGCCCTATTCTGTGCCAGACATGAGTAGTTTTTTTATTTGTTTGCTCCTTTGTTTGATGGTTCCTTTCCCTTTGACTTAGTCAACTTCCTATTGCCTCAGCAAACTCCTGAGGGAAACTGCACAGAGAAGGGTTATTCTGGCTCACGGTTCTGAGGGCTTTAGTCCATGGTTGGTTGCTCCCTTTACTTTGAGTGAGGCAGTGCTTCATGGCAGGACTGCATGGCCAGGAGAAACTCCCTTCTTAGCTGGGAAGAGAAAGAGAAGAGGAGACTGGGGTCCCACAGCCCCTTTGAGTGCACAGCCACAGTGACCCCCTAATGAGGCCCCACCTCCTGAAGGCTTTGCCACCTCGCAGTGGTGCCATGCTGGGGAGCAAGACTTTGCCATGCAAACTACTGCTCCCTTTCAGTATTGTGGATTTATCTTATTTTTAAGGCTTCTCTTTGCAGGCATTAATCTTGTCATTATTTTAATTATGTCTTTATCTCTGAGGGAATAATCATTTGTGACAATCTGTATTGATTACTTCTGTTGCCACTTGGCATCTTCCCAAAGAAACAAGCATATACCATTATAGGAAATTCATCCCAGAGACCAATACTAAAACAAAACACCTGATACAACCAGCTCATAAAAAGAAAAGGGTTATCTTGGCTCACAGTTTTGGAGGGCCCTGCTCATGATCAGTTGGCTCCATTGCCTTGGGCCTGTAGTGAGCAGCTCAACATGGCAGGCAGGGAATGCATAGGTGGAACGAACTGTCCAATATGGAAAATGAAAAAGAGGAGGAGGAAGGGGTCAGAGTCTCCCAGCCCCCCAAAGGTATGTTTCAATGACATAAGAACTAAGCCCAACTCCAACTCTTACAGATTCTACCACTTCCTAGGAGCACCCTGGGCTGAGGAGCAAGCCTGAAACACTAGGGCTTTGGGGAAACATTTACAGTCCAAATGGTAACTGTGTGGGCACCAAGAACAGCCATTGCTGTGTTCATGACTCTAAAGTCATCTGAGCTCTGCATGAATAGTATGAATTTGGGAAGTGGCGCAAATTCAGTGGCATCTTCCCTTTTCTTTTTCATCTCTTTTTAGTTGCTGCTTCAACCACATGTGAGAAATTAGAAAAAGCCAGGAATGAGTTGCAAGTAGCATATGAAGCGTTTGTCCAGAAATTAAACCAGCAGCATCAGACAGATCGAACAGAGCTGGAGAGTCGGCTGAAGGAATTTTACACCGCGGAGTGTGAAAAGCTGCAGAACATCTACATTGAAGAAGCAGAGAAATACAAAGCCCAATTGCAAGAGCAGGTCTGAGCCTTGGAACAGGAGCGTGTTCTCAGTCATGGCTGCTTGCTTAGTTCTGATTTCTGTCCACATTTTTTGATGAGTTTTTTTAGTCCTTCAGTTTAGTAGGTGGAAAAAGTTTTAGTTAAATTTTTTTCTTGTGGTCAAAATGATGTCCATATGTTGACTTGAAAAGAAAAGATAAATTTAAGACAGCCCTTAATGCCACTGTCCAGAAATAATGCCTTTGGAAGTATCATGCTACCAAATCATTGGTTTATGTTTCTTGTTTTTTTTTTAAAATGGCACTTTTAAAATAACCCTTCTCAGGGCTGGGGATATAGCTCAGTGGAATAAGCGCCTGCCTGACAAGCGCAAGGTCCTGAGTTTGATCCCTGGTACCGCCAAAAAAGAAATAAAATAACCCTTCTCCCACACACAGTGACTTCTGTGCTGTAAACTTTTAATGTCCAAGCTTAATTTTTCATTTAGTGAACACTTAGAGAGTCCCTGCTACTTAGATATAGTGAGATCACACAGTACTACATTTGATAGGGCAACGTGACAGGCATGGTGCGTACATGGCCCTGTCACTGTGAAACAACCTCATTCCTTGTGATGGACTCAGCATTGCCATCGGTGAACTCTGCAGACCATGTGCTCTGTGCTCTGGGGAGCACAGCATGGAGAGTTGGCAGTTGCCTCTCCGTGTTGGGCTGTGGTTTACATTGTTAGGTAGCCTGTGAACGCAAATGCACACTTATATGGAAAGTCTGCTAATATTGCTGCTTGTTTATTCAACTTGGAACTTTTCTTTCTGGTAAAGTTTTGTATTATTTGTTTCTTATAGTTTGACAACTTAAATGCTGCCCATGAAACTTCTAAGTTGGAAATTGAAGCTAGCCACTCAGAGAAAATAGAATTGCTAAAGCACGCCTATGAAACCTCCCTTTCAGGCAAGCATCCTTTCTTGTTATTTAAACATAACATGATACAATGGAAAAGCTTGATATTTTTTAAGATGGAAATGATTCATAACTTTTTCCTTCAGAGAATGCCCTGTGACATTTGTTTGGTATGTTTGGGTTTCTTTTTGCATTGTTCATTGTTAATGGATGCCTTTTGCTGCCAAGCAGTCAAATAATAGTTTATTATAAGTGTAAATCTTTTAGGAGAAAAAGATTTCAAAAGCCTTATGGAGGTGATGGTGGATGGTGGTTGCTATTTTAGGCTCCTGGGAAGTTGAAGATGTTAGTTTAACGTAAAGGAGCCACACCATGCACTCTTGCACATCAGCACTGCTGTGAAATGGAAATGGCACTTGTTGGATAAAGAACAAACCTTTGTTATTATCTCACCTCTTATTACCAGAAAGGCTGAAGTGGAAAGAAAAGAACAAGCAGCTGATCTGCTCAAACTCAGCAGTGCAACTGTAGTCTTTACATTATGGCAGCTGCATCTCACACAGAAGCACCTGGGTGTGCAGTAGGAACTAGCTGCCTGACTGTTCTCAAGACTTAGAAAAACAGACCTGTGTGATGTCACATATCATAAAAGTGACCTGTTGTTATGGTTGACACATTGTGTCAACTTGGGGAGTCTAGAGGTTTGGCTAAATAACTCAGCAGTTCTACATCTTGGAGTAAAAAAGACATGCCCTTACCCTTCTGAGATATTGTTTATTGTGTCAATTTTAAAAATTTAAAAAGTTAACTGTATAACCCAGCAGAGAGCCAGGGTGTTTACTTTATATTCATCCTGAGCCTCTACCAAAAAAAGACATACAAAAGATACAAATGTAAGACACAACCCCCCGCCAGAGCGGGTAGACTACATAAAAAGAATTTTTAAAAAGACTGGCTACTGCTTCTTCAAAAGAGCTCTAACCTTTGCCTTCAGCTTGGTCATCTCCCGGCTTCTGGTGTGGACTGTTCAGCTTCTGCCTGGGACTCTTGAGCCTTCTGGTGTTGGCTCTCCGGCCTTCATTGTAGATTCTTCATCATACCGTCACCAACCCAGCAGTCTCTGATAGGGACTTGCACGGACACTGCAGTGAGCTCCAGGCCTGGGGCTGGGCTCGTCAATCTCCAGCGTGCAGACACCCTCTGCAGGCTTGTGGCTGATCCTTATAAGCCAAATTTGTAATTTCTTGTACATTTACATATCTTGTGTTATATCTGTTTCTCTAGTAAACCCTGACTGATACATTGGCTCAAGGTACACATTTAGTAAACATTGCTTTTCCTTTTCCCTGCTAGGCATGTACTTAATTTTAGACTTCTCTTCAGTTCAAGAAGTGCAAATTGAAGCGTGGAGGGGCTCAGTGCACACATCTGAGGCCAGTGTCTTGAGGCCCTCACGTTTCTTCAGTTTTCTAAGGTCTCTTGGCCTCTGTGGATCTCAGCATACCCAATGATAAGACAGGAACCTCCACCCTACCCACCACATAAACCTATTCTGAGAAGAGACTGCTCAATTTATGTAGAAGTAGCATACAGACGTAAAGTAACACAGTCATAACTTCATAATCAACTCCTACATGTATGTCCTTCAGTGATTGTGGGATACAATGATCTCATTGAATAGTATTGCCTTAAAAAATCCTTTCTTTCCAGAAATCAAGAAGAGCCATGAAATGGAAAAGAAATCACTTGAGAATTTACTTTATGAGAAGCAGGAATCGTTAGAGGTGGGTGAATCTGAGTACTACCCCCCAGTAATCTTGCTCCCTGTCCATGTGCTTCGGGTCTGTCTCTGGTATGTTCTTGTTAACTCACATCCACACACGTCCTTGTGTTTTAGAAGCAAATCAGTGATCTGAAGAGTGAAAATGATACTTTAAATGAGAAGCTGAAATCAGAAGAACAAAAAAGAGTATCAAGAGAAAAGGCAAATTTAGTAAGTTTTGTGCCCATCTGTCACAGCTTAATTGTTTCAGTTGCCTTTTAGGATCAATTAAATGTTCTTTAGCCAGAGAAATAATGTGTGTGTGTGTGTGTGTGTGTGTGTTAAAGAGAAAAATAAAACATTTTCAAAACAGGTGAGTCGGAGAGTTATAATAATTAATACATTGTATATTATTGTCTTCATAGTAGTTATTCAGATATAGGCATTATACCTTGTCCAAAAAATATTCCCACTAACCTTTCTTTTCTATGAACTAAGAGAAACTAGCTGTATAACTGTCTTAACTGTCTTGTGTATACATATTTTTTCCCCTTTCTTCCTTCTCCCTTTCCCCTATCACTTTTTGTGTCTTCTCTTTTGAACAGTTCCTTCCCGATTCACAATATCTTTTGTATATTTTGGACCCTATTTACTTGTTCGGTTTCTCACACTAGGGAGACAGTACAATGTTTATAAATATGGGTCTGATTTATTTCACTTATGAATATGATTGCGAGTTGCATCCATTTACCTATGTAAGTCTCCAGTTTATCCTTCTTTATGGCTGGGTAATACTCTATTACATGAAAAAAAAATCTTTTTTGTCCATTCCTCAGTTGATGGGCATTTAGTTGTGTCCAAGATTTAGCTATTACAAATTGTGCTACTATAAACAGGGGCACACATATATCACTATGGTATGGTGTTTTTAATTCTTCTGGGAAAATACCCAGAAAGGGAATAGCTGCTTTGAATGGGCCCTCTAATCCTAGTTTTTTGAAGATTCTCCACTGATTTCTACAGTGGTTGCACCAGTCTACACTCCCACCAACAGTGAAGAAGGGTTCCTTTTTCCTCACAGCCCCTCCAGGATTTGTTATCAGTTGATCTTTTTTTGGTAATAGCCATTCTTTCTGGGGTGAGATGGAATGTCAATGTTATTTCAATTTGTATCTCTCAAATGACCAATAATGTTGAACATTTTTTCATGTATTTATTTGCCATTTGTGTTTTCTTCATCTGATAAGTGTGTATTCATTTCAGGTGCCTGTGATTAGATTGGTTCTTTGAATTTGGGGGTTTTAATTTTGTGTATTTACCTGGTTAGGACAACTTCTTTTTTTAATATCTTAAGAACTGACTTATAGGTGAAATCCAATATATTTTGGTTGGTCTAAGTGAATACCTATAGGAAAATAAGAAAACTGCCAATCTTTTATGCAAAGACTTAATTTTTATAAGTAACTACTAAATTGTGATATAATATACATACCACAGGGTTCACTATTTTAAAATATACAATTCAAGCCAGGTGGAAAATGGCTGTAATCCCAGCACTCAGGAGGCTGAGGCAGAAGAATTGTCCTGAGTTAAAGACTAGCCTGAGCTACATATTGTTCAAGGTCAGCCTAGACTACACTGTAAGACCCTGTCTCCAAAAAAGAAAAAATATGTATAATTCAGTGGGTTTTATTATATTCATAAAGTTGTGCATTATTTACCAGTATCTAATTCTAGAACATTTTTATCATCCTAAAAAGAAACCTCAACTCATTAGCATTTACTCCCCACCCCTGGTATCCCAGCACTAGACAACCACCTGTCTATTTTTGTCTCTATGGATTTGCTTACTCTGGACATTTGATGAGGATGATCATACAACATGTTGCCCTTTGTGATTGTCCCTTTCACTTAAGGCAATGTTCTCAAGGTTCATCCCTGTGGTGGCAGGTACCAGTACATCACTCCCCTTTCTGGATGAGTACTGTATCACCATATGGGTAATTGTTTCTTTGGCAAAGTATAGATTTTTCTTGTGAACTCAGATTTCACTTATGGGTGATTCTTACTGTTCTTTTTTGGAGGGGGCGGTATATTTCTTCCTGATTATGTCTTTAGGACCATCATTTTCATTCCATATATTTGTGCTATGGAACTGCAGCACCAAAGTTTTTTTGACACTTAAAATCTGTTGCCAGCTCTCTGATTTCTTTTGTGGAACTCCAGGGAGACCCTTTTTTATAATCAGCTTGGACAACCCTCTAAACATGTGATAAAACTAGCTGAGATTATTCAAGGAAATTTCAAAATTCTTTATTCTGGAACAATCTTAACAAAAGCCAGTGATTTACAAAGAAACCTAGACTCACACGCAAAGTGTAGACCTCACTAAGGTTTCAGGGAATAGGTTTTAAAGAAGTTCCTGGAACACAAGTTCTGCTACTGCAGCCAGTTTTGAAATGCTAATGAGCCAGTGCCCTGCCCACCTCAGCATCAAAGCTTGTAACAAAGAGCACAAAGGAGCGAGATCAGAAAGAGGCAGACAGAGAAGCGAGATGTAGAGAAAGCACAGACTATAAGTGCTCTTTAAAAAAATGGAGAGGAAATTATGTGGTTTCCCTCCAACCAAAAGTAAGGTTATTTTCTGTTCATCATACATAAAAATATTACATGAACTTTTTATAAAGCTTAGACATCATCATGTCATCATGTCTGAATGTTAGCCCCTGTCCTGACCCTTTCTGCCTCTCGTACATTTCCTGAGTAATCATTTAACCTGTGGAGCAGGTTTCATCTTTCTTAAGTAGAGGGATTTGGATTTTCCAAAAGAATTGCTCCAAAATGGAATCCACTGTGCCAAAGGGTAGTTTTGGTATCCTTCTTATCTAAGAAATTCCCTCATTAAACAGCTTGCTAATAGATCTTACACTGTTAATTTGTATCATAATTTTGGATGGTTCAGTTAAATTTCCACCCATTAAGTGAGGAGCGAGGTGGACATCTCCCTTCACAAGAGTTCATTTTGGGAAAAATCACAGTAGAGCATGTGCTGTGTGACACGTAACGGTGTCATTTTATGTTGGGGCTTCCCAATATGAATTGATAGTGTTATGGCTGCAGTAGTAATATGACCAGTATTGTGACATCATGAAAAAAAATCAGACTTGGAGACCTGGTTAGTATTTTGGTTGTTTCTGAGAGAGCCCCATAAGTGTAGTGCTGTCCCCTTTCTGAACTTGCTTAGAGAGAACTGCCGCTCCCCTCTGTCCCCGCAAACAGCCCAGGAAGGCCTCAGCTCCAGAACTCCCTCCTTGCATTGTAAACAATGGTTTCCTTATTGTTCCTAGTAGCATATTTGGTGCAGCAAATATTTTTCCATATTACTGATGTGAGTGATGTTTTTGTTTTCAATATTATGACCAAATTATTTCAGATTAAAGTGATCTTAGCTTTTCTTTTTCACCTCTTTCTTTGAAATTACTGTTCAGAGAAAGGAAGTTCCTTGCTACTTGTCTAATGTCTGAATCCAATAAAAAAATTCTTTATAGTAAGAATTTGGACTGTGTGATTTTGTGAAGTCATGAGTCATGTCTCGCTGTATTCTTTCCAGAAAAATCCTCAGGTCATGTATTTGGAGCAAGAACTAGAAAGCCTGAAAGCCGTGTTAGAGATCAAGAATGAGAAACTGCACCAGCAGGATGTCAAGTTAATGAAAATGGAAAAACTGGTATGTCTCCTTCGGGACAGTGCGCTGAAGGCCTCACCATGTGGGTGACACTTGCGAAGTGGGGACTGAGCGCGGAGATTTAGGACTGGGGACTTGAGTTAGCTGCCACTTAAAGATACCTGAAGTCATACAAAAGGGACATTTTCTTTCCAAGTTTGTTCAAGGCTAATTTACTGTGGCCTTCTAGGACATTTGTTTTTGAAGGACCATGTTAAAACAGCACTCAGTTCTTGGGCCAAATATAGCAAACATTAGCTCATGTTCAGTGGTGTATGAATCTTTACCTGTATAAGAAAAAAATTGAAATAATGTCAACACCTTAATATACCACCAACTCTAGGCAGGTTTCTTATGTCCAGGAAAGTTGGATACATACATTAATCCCACTGGAGCAATAGAATCTGTCTAAATCCTCATCTTTCTTCCAATTAATTCAAATATGAAATAGTTATGCTTTAATAAGATTAATCCAGTTGGACACATAGGAAGCATTGTGAAAAATATGAATAAAATTTAATTCACAGCCTGAAAGACAGAACTGAAATGTGTGTGGTAAGTCTACCCAGCACCATGTGTTTAAGTAGCTTGCTGAGTATCCATCATCAGTCTTGGCTTGGCCTTGACACATAGCTGCTGCTAGCGAGGACTTGAACCAAGGTGGCAGGATGGGTGGCACAGTTTAAGTGATCTCAGGCGTTGCTGTACTTTGCCCCTGACCGTGCCAGTCATCTACCATGACTTGCCTTTGCTCCCCAAGGTTTCGGTGACTCAGAATGAATTCCTCTTTCAAACTCAGAACAACTCTGAACAATAGGGGCCCTGGAGGTCCCTCTTGTTTGATTCTGTTGTTTGTTTAAAGTTTGAGAATTTGATTTAGTTGGGTTTGGTTTTCTTCTAGAGACTGTGACTTGTCTTTGGAGGGAGGTAATAGCTAGCCCGCTGTGTGTACATGTATATATAAACACGTCATATCATCGGGAAATCTTATTTCTGTTTTAAGGACCAAAAGCAACTCATGGTTGTTAACAGGCCCAACCTAGTGACATATTGGTTGCTGCCAAAGGTCACCTGTTAGATGGGTGTGATGGCTCTGCTAATCAGGCAGGCAGTGATGACTCAGATTATCCTGTTAATAATTTGTTACCCCTTATGCCATTTATGTATCAGAACTTTCCAGAAGATTATATGCAATAAAACAGACTCTGCTATGGAAGTCAGAACATGTTTTAATTTTTGTTGACCCATAATATTTCTGTTTCTTGTCAAACCCAAGAGGTATCATGTTAACATCAGTTGGTGTCTCATTGTTATGTGTGCTGTGAACACATGTACAAAAGACTGTTGCTGGCTGGGTGTGGTGGTGCACACCTGTAATTCTAGCACTTGGGAGGCTGAGGCAGGAGGATCACTGTGAGTGTGAGGCCAGCCAGAACTACATAGTGAGAACCTGTCTCAAAAACAAACAAAATGTGTTGCCATGATGACAGCTACATCTGCTGTTGCCTTAGTTTTTTGTAAGATCTGGGCCTTTCAAAAAGCCTATGAGGTTGTCTAAGGAAGAAATCTTGCTATGGATATGAAAACTAGCTGTGCCAATAATTATGATACTTTCATTTCCTCCTTCTTAATATGAGAGACTGGACCCGACAGTATTTTAAGGTCATTCACCATCACCTCCTACTCTGTAATCCCAGGTTTTCCCACCTCATGTTTTTAGTTTACATTCCTTTATAGTTACTGAGCATTTCAGAGTCCCTTCTCATATTCTAGCCTTGTTTTTCTGGAAGCCGTTTCACCTGAACAGCTGCTTGGAGCACTTCGTGGGCACTAGGATAGTCCAGGCGCTTTAATCAGAGTAGTTGGCGAAACAACACAATGACAGCACCTGAGGGTTAATTGCGACCACGCTGCAATGTTGCCTCTTAAGTAATAACTGGTACCTTTAGAGAGTGAGCTGGATGCAGTCAGCTCCCCATCGTGTCAGTGATTAAACACCCTCAGCGATCTCATCCTTAGCCTCTCAGCCGATCAGAGTGCTCCCCTTGACAGCAGAGTGTAGGCAGAACAGAGTGCTTTTGCCCTGGGCGGAGAGAAGCCTGTGTAGTGCTCCTTCTCCCACTTAATGCTTTATGGAACTTTGTACTTTTGTGTGGCCGCTGAGAGTTAATACTTAAAACCAACCTTGAAATCTGAGATGTATCTAAGGCCTTACTAACTGTGGCTAAGAAATACAAACTGTTGGCCTGCAAGTTTTCATGTGAGTTGTTGTTTACTGAGGTTTACTTTCTCTCCAAAAAAACCTCACCACAGGAAAATGTCATATCTGTGACAAACACGGGCTGCTCAGCCGTGATATGTGCTAGACCACTGCAAAAGAGAACAGGCCCAGTGCCTGGGGTCGCCTGGGGCTGGCTCCCGTTCTCAGAGAAGATTCTAAAAGCGGCACCTGGGCATGTCTATTTTTAAGTGCTTGGCGTACATTTTAAAAATACATAGTATCTGCATGCTCTATTTTGTTGCTTTAGAGTGTTTTTCGTTGAGTGTTAGGATATAAATATCTCAGTGTGCTTTTAAATTTCCCTGAATAAATTTCTCCAAAGTGTGCTTTTGTCAAGAACATACCTTAAGAAACAAAGGAACTGTATTGTTCTACTGTATAATAGAGGTCGGAATTCTTCTTTATGCAGGTGGACAACAACACGGCGCTGGTTGACAAACTGAAGCGATTCCAGCAGGAGAACGAGGAACTAAAAGCACGGATGGACAAGCACATGGCAATTTCAAGGTAAAAATAAACCAGTCCCGTTTTTCCTGATGGCCTCCCATCCCTGAACATGTTAGTTTCAGACCACACTCCACCAGGTTTCTCCTGGAAATGTAATTGAAGTGAGTAGTTAAAAAAGTACTACCTTACAAAATATGAAAAATAGGGTAATATCTGTTCATGCTCTCACCAAAGTGGCCTGGACCAATGTGAGGAAACCTCTCCCCCCTCTTCTCCCTCTCCTCCCTCCCTCCCTCCTTCCCTCCCTCTCTCTCCCTCTCCTCCCTCCCTCCCTCTATCCCTCTCCCTCCCTCCCTCTGTCTCTCTGCCCCTCCCTCAGGCTTATGCCTCGGGTACTTGGGGTTAGTATCTGTTTGGGTTCTGCCAACTTTAATACCTGCAAGATTCTATTTTCTCCCAAACTTTCTAGACTGTCAAATTTAAAATGGTAAAGTTTTTCAACTCAGTTTTTAACTTAAATTCATGTGGTTTCTGGCTCTTTTTGTGTTCAAGGCAACTTTCCACGGAGCAGGCTGTGCTGCAGGAGTCACTGGAGAAGGAGTCCAAAGTCAACAAGCGACTCTCCATGGAGAACGAGGAGCTGCTGTGGAAGCTGCACAATGGGGACCTGTGCAGCCCCAAGAGGTCGCCCACGTCCTCAGCCATCCCCTTTCCGTCACCCAGGAACTCGGGGTCCTTCCCCAGCCCTAGTGTCTCACCCAGATGATGCTTCCTGGAAGCTGTGACTCTGAGGGCA
Organism: Dinomys branickii; assembly: GCA_004027595.1. Classification (NCBI taxonomy): domain Eukaryota; kingdom Metazoa; phylum Chordata; class Mammalia; order Rodentia; family Dinomyidae; genus Dinomys; species Dinomys branickii. The sequence continues at coordinate 11,532 of PVLD010007431.1, read as the reverse complement.
GCTGGGTGCAGCTCTGCAGGCCGAGCCCAACAATCAACGTGGGAGCAGGAGCTGCATTAGCCCACTCGGGATTCCTGTAGGATAACTGGAAAGCAGCAGCCACCAAAACCGGCTACTTAGGAGACTGGGACTCTGGAGGAGAAGACTTTGGACTTGGTCTAAAAAAGATTTCAGAATCAGTATGGAACTTGTTGCACAAAGCACTTAAGGAACGAGAAAATCTTGTTCGTTGCCTTTTTCACCTAAGCTTAAGGGGAAAAACTCTCAGGGCCCTATTAAGATAAAGATTTATAATCTTTATACCATTCTTCACCACAGACACCTTCTTGTGATTTTTTATTTTGGTCCGACTGGTGGAGTGTCTGAGTGACGTGGATGTGAGAGAGTATCATATGTCTCTTGCAGCCTTCTTTACTGCAGGATCAAAGTCAAAAGCTCAGTATCGCCAGGCAGGTCCTAAATCAGAGCATAGTCAGGGTGCACATCACAGCAAAAGCCGTAGAAGGAAAAGCAGTAGTCGCTTGAGGTACAATTCTCTACCACCAGTGCTACTCAGCTCTCTGGTATAGTGAGAGGGTGTGATATGAGAAGCTTTGGCTTGTCAGTGTCTCTATATTTTCCATTTCTTCTTGGAGTAACTTGGTGGTGGTTTTTCGATGCTCACCCTCATCGGTTTAAGCTAGCTACACTTTCGGCGGGTTACATAACCCTAACACCATATACTATGATCCATTTTCTGAGGCTATGAGGAAATATAGAACCCTAATATTTCTTTTTTAGAAATCTGTATAAAGAAAAGGGGCAGTGCCAGTGCACTTTTCTGCCTCATTTTTTACCTGGAGCTGAACTGTCCTCACAGATTTAAACACTTACCTCTTCTCTCATTACCCTTGTTTCTCCCTTTCCTTTCTCTGCTATCCGCAGCCACAAAACTTCCTACCTCCTATCTGTGCCTCTCCGGGGCTAGCTCACTTACAAGGTGCTGAGCTCTTTTTCCAAATAAACTCAGGCCTGGGTCTGATACGCACCCTTTGGAGACCCTTCTGTAAAATAGTGACAAGGAGGAGGTCATTGGCTAGAACGAAGAAAGATAGTATTCAGCACTTACTGATAAGTAGAAGCACCTTGATTAAGCCAATAATGCTGTGTTTAGTAGAATAATAAATACAGCCTGGAAGATGGTGCTAGCTTAGGGCACCCTCTGAGTACTCCTTCTGTAGAAAGGTAGCAGAGTAGCCATCAGACAAGTTGAAAATGTGGCCAGACAACTCTCCAAGTTACATCTGAACTTCTTTCAGAACTTCCCTTATCACCACCCCCCGTTTAAAACTCTGTGGAAGACAGGATGACAACTGTGGCTCTTCTTCCCTTCCCTGCATGTGTCACTCTTGTGATGTCAGTATTTACTAGTCTCCATTGGATGGCTGTGCAAATAGCCTGTATAGTAAGAACGGATTAGGAAACTAGATGTGGGTGTTTGAGGCATCAGCTATGTGTACATTTCATAGCCAACTGATATTCATCATGCATGTTTATTTGAATTAGTGATTGTGCTGGGTGTCTTTAACCTCCAGTAGTTTATTACATATGAAACCTTCCATGTTTGCTTCTGATAAGTGGGGACATAGATTCACTGCCAGCTCCTAGAACATCTCTTCTCTCTTCTGTGTTCTCAGTGACATTAGCCAAAGCTGGGTTTGCCATTCATCCCCTGTGCATGGTAATCTCATGCTATTTCCTGCTTTACTCTGTACCATTTAGGTGTCTGGGAAATAAACCTTACAGCAATTAGTAAAAATGTCCTCAGAGGATAGGAGACAACAAAAACGAAGATAGAGAACAAAATAGAGAATTTTTGAGATTTGTTTAAACCAAATGTTTCACACGGGATGCAAAATATTGGCACGTCATAAAAATACAGATGTGTGAACAATGGTATCTGTGCTGTTTGCAGTGATGGAAAGTGTATTGTATTTTGATCAAATAAATAATGCTGGAATATTCAATATAAGAATTGTAGCCTCGGACCTGTTTCCCTTTGCAAAGTGTCACTCAGTGTATGGCCGAGTAGTTAAGATCATGTCTCCTGATCATGTTACAGGAATTTCCAGTGGAAACCACAGAATTTGTCATGGGCTGAAATCTGGCTCACAGAGCTGGAGTTGGAGCTGAGCTTTTTACAATTTAAAGGTGTGTATTTGAGAAATAAATTTTGGCTGGTTTTAATAAGCTATTGTCCAAATACTTTTGAAAAGGAGTCTATACAATGTTAAGTATTTCTTGGCTATCTGACTCTTCCCAGTGGCCCACTCCGTGTCTTCTAGACCAGGACATACTTTTAGTTTTGCTCTTTTTCTCCTTCCCTCTCTTGTCTGGCCCAAGTTCGCTCTGCAGAGCCTGTTTTTCCCTTACCCCTTCATCCTTTTCAAATAAATTTTTGACACTATTAAGAAAAGTTCAATATTTCTTAATCTGTGTATCTTTTTTATGTTAAAAGTTAAACTTCTAAAAATACATGGTCTAATTCTTATTGAACAGTCATCTAAAGTTAGGACTCTAGAGTCCTAAAGAATAAAGAATTCAGTATGTTAGATTTTTTTGAAACCTTTGTAAAATAACTCACGTTAGCTTTAAAGCTGCTACTGACAAAAAGTGATATGTCTAAGCATTTGAATCTTAAGTCACTACTTGTAGATAAGTAGCTGAACTATGTATTAGTACATTTTAAAAATCTCATGTATTGGGATTCTTATATCAAAGAGAAACCTATATGTTGACTGAAGTATTGCTGCCAACAAGTCTTTCTTGATGTCCTTTAAGCCAACTGAAAAAACAATCCACTTTATTTTTTACAAAAACTTGCTCATTTAATAGAAATGATTAAAGATGGGTATATGCATTTTTTAGTGTGCAAAAATGGGCATAGGTAAGCAGTCAAAATGCATGCTTTCTGTTAGAAAAGTTAACACTTCTGTTAATAAATGGGTGACTTCCTTTTAATTGGATGTCTGGGTCTGACTCACAGGCCAGGGTTGCCACTTGGCATTGACAGCAGCCTTTGGCAAAGCACTAATAAAAAGAAACCCAAGGCTGTGTACACAAAGAGGCTTTCCATCAGTTCACAATACTTCACTGCCAAGTCAGGAAAACTCAACAGTGGTCGCTACTGTCGTCTGTCCTTGGGGATTCTGAGCAGTGCAGATGTAATATCCTGCATCAATGGTCTCAAAGTCTTCCACTGTGATGGTACTCTGGGAGATTCTTGTGGTGTGTCCGAGTCCTCTGTGGATCAGCCTCCAAGTATCTTGAATTGCTGCAGGCCTTTCATCCTGTTTAATGACATCGACAAAGACATGCTGCAGGAGCAACAAGCTGCTCTAAATAGCTCACATGCACCCAACACACTGTTCCTTTCAATGTGCAAAGCTCATACTTATGCATGAGCTTTATGTATTTGGTATGCAGCACTCATGGGCTCTTGAAGCTTTTACACTGAGAAATCATTCAAGGCTGTATTTTATTTTTTCCAAGTGGAGTCTTAAATTTCAGGATGCTGTCTGGTGATTTCTTTCTGCCCTTTTCTTTAGTAAGCTTATACTTAAGATGTATTCTTTTGGAACACTAAATGGAACTTGTATTGAGCATAAAAGCACAGACTGTATTTTTCACTGCTTCCATCTTTATATTGCTCACTAACATTCCCAAGTGGTTCTTATTCACAGAATTTAAAATCAGAAGCCCAAAGCACTCATTATAAATGAAGAAGAGCTCCCAGTTGTATGGCCTTGGGAGAGGGAGAGGTACATTATTCGTATGTGCTATGGGACTCCAGAGGGAGAAAAGTTGTATTTGGATGGATGGGATGATGCCCTACAGGATATGACATCCCTTTCCAGAAGGTCACTTTTGAGACATTTCAGACAAATTTAGTGAGATATTTGAGAATTTCATCAAATTTAATGATAAAATAGTGTTTTCTGAATCCATTTAATACTAATATTAATATTTTCTGCTTATAAAATAGAAATTAACAATGTAAAAAATACCAGCCCTCTTGGAAATCATTAACATTTGCCCAGTGTGGCAACACTTTTTAATAATTCCCTGGTACTAAGATGCTGGAAAACATTACCCTTCAGGGATAGTTATTTCCCACTTGTTATAGCTCTTAGGCCATCAAGAAGTGAAATCTCTTCTAGCAACAAAGGGATTATTCCATGTTGGTAACAAAGTTATTTATTTCAGTTTGAGCAGAACATGCACAAAGACTAAATGTACTGTAGCTGCTTTTATGGAAAGGCTATTTTTAAGTGATCTCTGGCTTTACAGCACCTTTTTTGACAGGGCCTATGTTTATATGCCCACTCTGCTCAGATCTCCTATCACAGGGCACAGCTTGGAGAACATTGTGGAGACACTGGAAGGAGATGAGATTTGCCTCTGGTAGACCTAGAAGATCAGACTGAAGACTGAGGTACCCCTTCTTTTTCAGGCCACTATCCCTTCTTAATTAGGGGTTATGAAGACAAAACCTGCTCATGAAGAGCACACATCAAGTGAACATTTGTAAATACACTGAAACAGCTTAGACCAGTAATGGTGAGCTTGTTAGGGCTTTCAGTGATAACAGTTCGCTGCAGCACACGTGCCATAGGCTCTCCACCTTTGTCTTACCCTGGCCCTTGCTAGAACCCCACACATGTCTTGCACTGGATGGGGACAAAGTAATTTTGAAAGACTGCCTGAGATCAGATATGATACTTACCCTCTGTCCTGGAAAGATCCATCTGAACTCCACCTCAACATCAGGCTCCCCTAGGGCAGTGCAGAGCACAGTGACATCATCACCACCTTTCACTTGGTTGGAGGAGGCCAAGATGGTTGTTGATGGGGGCCCGCTGGGGACTGGAAGTAGCAGGAGATGGAGTGTGAGATGAGCGTCGTGAGTATGGCACTGAAGACAGAGCTACTCGTGTTCTCTTTAGAGAGATGTACCATCTTAGAGCTTCCCAGCTAGCGCCTGGCCAGTGTTAGCCTTTGTTAGTTACTTCTGGTTTCTTTTGAAGCTGCCTCTGCCCCTCTCTCAGACGGTCCAGAATGGAGTGGTCATCCATGACTCCAAGGCCACTGTGCTCATGGTTGGGGCAGGAGCCTGCCAGGTCGGCCAGGGATCATGTGAATAAAACAGGGAGGGTGAAAGGGCATTTGAGGAAGAGCAAGAAGCATATAACAAAGGCAGCTGGAAGGCAGCGTTAGAAAGGGTGGAGGTGGACAGACAGGCATATGGCTGTCCATTCTCAGAAAAAAGAGAAGGCTAAGTAAATATATGGATAAGAACGATGTTTCCAGGAAGGGCACTAGTGCTACCTGTGTTTGCAGTGCATTTACGTCATAGCATTTCATTTCTTTGTTTTTTCGTTCACAAGTAATTTTCTTGGTGGTCTTGAGCAAAGCAATGTGCTGAAAGCTGGGGTCACAGAAACCAACAAGACAAAAGTGGTCTCCTGTGTTTCCTCTGGGTGCACATTCCAGTGGAGGTGGGGGGCACTAAGCAAGTTACTGCCTGGTTTGTTTAAAACTTGGACTGTGTTAAGTTGTGTGGGAGAGAAGCCCTGTGAGCTCTAAAAGTTTGGAATAGCCTGAACCAGGAAGGGCTTCCTTATGGAAGCAAAGTCTGAACTAAAACTCAGGGGTGAGTTTAAAAGACTTGAATGGGGCAACACCAGAAATCCCTGGGTTCACAGTCCATCAGGTGGGATGAAGGCTACTGTGACTGGAGGCAGCCTGGGGAATAAGAGCTGGACCAGGCAGCTGAGGAGGATGGAGGTAGGGCAGGGCACATGTGGCTTGTCAGGCCACAGGAAGGGTTCTCACTGTGGTTCTAGGAGAGATGGGAACCTGTGGGATAGTTTAATTAGAATTATAATCAATAATAATGTGGAAATTGAATTGGGGAAAGAGGACACATTTTTAAAAGGTATTCATATTGGTCCTAGAATTAGATGATAACTTGAATCCTTTTTAAATTATGAAACCAATGGAGAGAAAACATAGGATTTGAAAACAATTTAATGAAAGAAAGAACTAAAGGATAGGAGGAGGAGGAGGAGGAAGAGGAGGAGGAGGCTGGGCCTGGAGCCACGCTCCTGCATACTGGAGAGTGTGCTGTCATCACTGAGGCAGAGAATGCAGGAGAACCAGGCTGGGAAAGCAACACTGATGGGCCCACGGGACTCAGTGGCCTATGGCGCACCTCAAGGCAGACATAAGCTGGACACATAAACTTGGTGTTCATGGCTCTGGACCACTCATTTGGGAGCCATTAACGTACAGATACGAAACGGAGTCATGGACATGGGGGAGGCTGCCCAGGAAGAGATCTAGAAGCGAAAGAGGGCATGTTGGGGAGCCTCAGCGTTTAAGAGTACAAGGCCAAGAGCTGACAAGGCAGAAGGGAGAAGGGGCACTGGGAGGTGGACACAGGAGAGCCAGACTGGTTGGATGACGTTGCCTGCTGGGTTTAACAGTACCAGCGATCCTGCAGTCCCAGGCACGGCTGTTCTGGCGGAGGACAGCGGAGCGTGTCAACGGGAGTGGGCTGAGGAGTGTGTGGGAGGAAAGGATGCGGACCCAGGAAGTACAGAGAACTCTTTCAGGGAGTCTGGCTGCCATGAGAAAGCGATGGCTTTAGTGAAGGGCTGAGGGTGGCCAAGGACAGTTTGGGAATTACTCGCAAAATTTCATTCCATTCTGGGACATGCATCTCTCACAAGGCTGCCTAAGGACCATAGCGGCGGTGAGACAGACTCTCTCTTACTCACAGAACACTCACCCCCCATCAGAGGAAGAGTTCTCAGAGAAAGCAACGTCATCTTGAAGGGACTACAGTGCATGGAGACATCTTCCTCTCTCCTCTCCAGTGGGCTGGGAGGGGGTTCTCTGCTAAGGAAGCCAAGGGAGAGAGAAGGCCACGGGAGGGATCTGCTCACCAGCCTGCGCCTGTGCCATCAACTCAGGTAGGAAGAGTCCTGCAGGAGATGGAAGTGTGGGGGCTACCAGGAAGCCAAGGTGTCTGCCTGACTGCTGGCTACCACAGGCTCACCATCAAGAAAGTGTAGTAGATTGTGGTTAAAACAAAGAGGTTAGGAGGATATGCTAAGAGGAGGCTGGAGATTTAGGGGACTGATTAAACACAGAAGCAGCAGCAGAGGCACAGGTGGGAGAATTTGGAGGGAAGCAATAAAGGAGTGTTGGGTGAGAGTCAGGGAAAGGAAGCAGAACATTCTAGAGGTGGTAACACAGTAAGGGAGTCCATCAGAACTGCGTTCTATGCCTCTGTAACAGAATAGCAGTTCCCGATAGGGATTCATGGGCAGTAACTAAAATCCAAGCACTGGGGCCAGCAGGCTTACCTTCTACATAGAGCAACTGGTACTTGATGGAGATCTGAGACTTGCCCCCAGCCTCTGCTTTGCAGTAGACCACTCCCTGGTGGTCAGAATGGGGGTGCAAATACACAAAGCCTCTCTTCAAGTCGTAAATAATGTCTGTTCCATCAGCTGTGATTTCCTTGGCAGGGAACTCCCTATGGAGTGTGACTTTGGCTGACAGCACAGTCACTCGACAGGGAACCACAGCCTGTCTGTCCGGGTTCAGGTACACAACATCAAAATAACTGGGAGAGGGTACAAAGAGTTCTCCTTTCTCTGCAAACAGGAAGACACAGTCTCATTTACAATCATTAAGACATTTGTTAAGAGTACCTTAAGGATTCTTAACAGTCATGCACAAAGATGAGAGGACTTGCAATGAACTCAGACTACTGGGTCCTTATAAATAAAGAAGCTCGCTTCTTCGTGCTTTTCATTTTTGGAAGAATGATTTTACTTCTGCTACAGACCACATGTTGAAGGTCCCCCAGAAGTCTACATGTTAAGGCTTGGTCCCTACAGTGGTGCTACTGGTAGGTGTTAAACCCTCTAAGGAGTTGGGGCCTGGTGGGAGGTCCTGGTGTGCAGCTTAAGAGGGGATAGGGAGGTCCCAGTCTCTTCCTCTTTTTTGCTTCCTGGCGGTGAGTTAAGTGGTTCTGCCTTACTACGTGATCCTGCCATGATGTGCTACCGTGCCACAGGCCCAGTGAGATTGGGCCAGTTGATCATGGAACAAAACTCCCAAAACTGTGAACTAAAATACACCTTTTCTCTTGACAGATTAATTGTTTTGGGTATTTTCTTTTAGTGACACAAAGCTCACACTTCTCATCTCCTTAAAGGGAACAAAAAAGATCTTAGTTCAAATCTACATCAGACCATGGATCACCAAACTCTGAAGAAGACTGATTTCTTTATGTTAAGAGCAGCCTTAAACCTTGGAACAATTCCTGCTTTTATGCAGAGAAATTAACCCCTTGGCTATAGTTAGTAACTGCCAACTGGGAGACATTTCCCAGCACAGTGAGCTCTTCTTGTAGGCCCAGGACAGTGACAGCATTTGCATCCTCACCCTGCCTCATTCCCAGCCCAGAAGACCTAATGCCTGCCCAAGATCATGTAAGGGAGCAGAACAGCGGCAGGGAGGAACCTGTTGGTCTCAGGTCTGGTCTCTGCTTGACCACTACATGGCTGGGGACCATCAGCCAACCTCTTGCCTCCCATCTTCCATCTGAAGTGTATTCTGCCAGATCCTTGAAACTCTACATGGTGGCATTTTTATCCTACAGAAATGGGAGAAAAAAGGACCGGCTTACCTGTACTACTCTTAAGACTTAGTCAAGAGTCTGGCGTGTCCATGTGTCCATGTGTATGTCTGTGTGTCTGTGCACATGCGCTTTTATTTGGCACAGCGTATTAAATCCTCATCTTCTAGATCCTTCTATGAGGGACTATACAGTAATCACTAAAAAATCTTTGAAGCTAATCACACCACAGGATACTTGTTAAAGTGTTTCTTCTGATTTCCTTGCAGTGTTTCTGAAACAAGTAATTATTCTTGACTTTATCCTCTGCTAGCCTTGTGTCATCCCTGTACAATGCTTTGGGTTGGTCACAGGGTTCTGGACACAACATCAAGTGTCTCCATGAGCCAAAATTCTTTTGCTCCAAGAACCAAGTTCACTAGTATAGAAGTTCTTCCTATCGGCTCTACATTAGGAAGCAGTGCATCAAGGCTCGGAGAGTCTCCGCCACTGCCCGACTTCGAATCAACCAGCTTGAGGGATTCATGCTACTTTATAATCACGTGACTTTCAGGCTTCTGCAAGGGGCGTTTTATGTTATACCTAACATCCTTGTGTTCACGCAAGGTGTGTCTATATGGCCTGGGATGTGCTACTTTATTTCTCTGTGGTTCGATTTCCCCATTTGTAATGAGAATCTACAGTAAATAATATTATAGACATCTTTTTTGCAACAACACTTAAGGATTTTATGATTGTAAGGCTGTAGTGGTAACTATTGCTTTACAGACTTACACTAGAATCAATGAAGCAAGCCAGAAGAATTAAACAATTTGAATTTCAGACCACTAAAATGATACCTTACCTCTTCTATTATGATATGTGCTTTGAAATAAGAGACTTTACCATCCGCTTTAGAATACTTGCAGGGCTGGAAGTACAGCCCAGTGGTCAGTGCTTGCTTAGTATGCACAAGGCCCTGATTTCTATCCCATCAACCCCTACACACACACACACACACACACACACACACACACAGACTGTATGTGTTTACTGTCTATTTTCTGAATCCACATGCCTTTTAAACCTGAGTGACTTCCATTTATAAAAGAAAAATTGTGTTCAAATTCATTTTTAAAATTATAGGAAAATATGTGTTCTGCAAATGTGTTTATAAATGTAACATATCATTTCAATTTTTTTACTAAACACATGGGATTTTACATTTCAAAAATTAAAGTTAATACTCTATAAACAAAAACATCTATAAACTAATATTCACAATATGGAAAACTCAGTATTTAGTAAAATACTTATTAATGTGGTTTTCTTACACATGAAAATAATTGTTCAGCCTTGCACTCCAAGAGAGCCTTCCTGCCGTGGCGTTCTCAGCCTTGATCGGGGTGGGTGGCAGCCACATGCATCTGCTCCCTGAGTACAACTTATGGAGCTATATACTCAGGATCTGAATGTTTTCCTTTATGTATGTTATAGGAATTGGAAGTGGGAAAAGGAACCAATCTGAGAGTCTTCTGGATAAAGATGAAGAGGAAATTTGTGTGGCAATCACTTAATCAAACATTGTACAAATTAATAACAGTGCCCCAAGAGAAGCCTCACAGTGTTTTGAAGCATACTCTAAAATGAATGGCGGATGTTCTCCACATGGGTAGTTGGGAAGCACACACTCTGAAAGACTTCAGAGCCAGCAGTGGAACCTCCATAGCTGCCCATCTGGGTTTCCCAAATCCATCCATCCTTGGAAGGACAAATTGACAAACCCGATAGTAAAAATCCACCTGGACATTTGGCTTAGTGTTGAGGAATTACATAAAAGATACAACATATGTGGTCACTTCTGCTTTTGACCTGGTTTCTGTTTTGCTTTGAATTTTTTTGGGGGGACAGGGTCTCATTATGTGGTTCAGGCTGGGACTGAACTCACTACGTAGCCCAGGCTAGCTTCAAACTCCTGGCAGTCTCTCGCCTCAGCCTCTTGAGTCCTGGGATTAAAGGTATGTACTACTACACCTGCCTTGGCCTGGTTTCTTTAAAGTCAAAGTAAATGTTTTAGTTTTCCTTTGGTTTGCAAAAAGATTATCAGCAAATTAAGGAAGAGACCTACCTGCAAAATTCAAAGAGAACCTATAAATCTAATGGAATATTCTGCTCAAGTGAAGCCTTCAGTTCAAAACCTGAACCAGTCTGGGAAGACACAATAGCGCTCATCTTGGCAAAGAATTTTCACTCAGCAGTTTGACATATGGCATGCACCCTAGTTTGGGATAATGGCTCGTATTTGTCTTAGCTGGTTGCCTTTCCCACTGTTGCTTTGCAGTGTGGTATACAAAGGGCATATGGGCAATTCTGGGTCCCATATTCCAAAACGAGGATCCAAAGGGATCATCTGTGAGCAACTGAGAACAATTCCCCTAACAGTTCCAGCTAGTGTCTGTCTGTCCATCTATCAGTCTGTTTGATGCTTTGTCCCAGATAGAGTTCATGCAGTAATAACACTGGACTCTGGATCAGAAAAACAGTTTGATTCCTTACTCTGACACTACAAGTCACAGAAAACTGGACAAACCTGTGCCTTTTTGAGTCTCAGAGTCAGCATTATTATGTGCTGTGTCCTGAATATAGCATGTCTTACTAATGCTTCTGCTGGAAAGGGCCAGTTTGGACAGAAAAGGAAACACATGAGATGTTGTCAAAGCCTTAATTAATGGCAAGGACAGAGGTCATAGGTATAAGCTGGAGCTGGAGCTCAGTGGTAGAAAAACATGTGCACCTCCCTAGCACGTGGAACACACACACACACACACACACACTCACACTCACACTCACACACACAC